>CAVNYN010213308.1:0-38306 GCA_963692815.1 Nyctanthes arbor-tristis
CGACAACACTATCACGAGCGATTATCAATCCACAAGCCTTTCCCATGATCTGTGCGTATGTAATTTATCTCTAGGTTATCATCCCCTATAGGTATATGTTGTATACCAACAGAGAATGGAGGGATTTTCTCAAATGGATCATACTCTTCTTCGTCAACCACATTATCAATGCGAACTATACATCTCTTGCCTTGAAGGACAACTGACCACTTAGGCTCAACATGATCAACAACATAGAAGACTTACTTTGCTTGCGATGAAAGTATGAAAGGGTCATGAAGATAGTCTATCCGACCAATGTCTACTAGGGTGAAACCTGATTCGTCAACTCTAAACCATGATTTACAGTGAAAAAAGGACATTGAGAACCTTGTAATTAAGTTCCCAAATTTCTTCAATGATACCATAATACGACATTGCGGTATCCACCTGCCTTGCATCTGTGGCACTAGAATATTCTGATGATAGTGCTACCAACATCACTCCACTATTCTGTATCATCTTGATATTTTGTGTAAAATGTGTACTCATTAATGTCATATCATTCATAAGAAGAAACATCCACTCCCGGGCTATACACCAACCATTTTATTGTTTCCGTAATGGTATTCGGTGCGTGTGACAACGGTTGGATCACTCTACCTCTGAACTATGGTATAAATGAACCATTATGTTCATTGGTCAGCCACGGCTTACCTTTCAAAGGATTTGGTCGCCTTAACATAGACATGTGCTCATCTAAATATGAGTGAACTACAGTAAGGTGCTGCAAGACAAGAAGGTATGCTTTATCTCACATTTCGGCCTTAGGCACGATTGATTTGAATCCAATCGTACCTTTACCTCCTCGTCGATCCTTTTGCTGTGATTTAGGAATACCAATAGCTTCCACACCATCTAGGTAATCAGTACAAAATTCAATAGTCCTCAATAGCATAACCTTCAATTATACTCCCTTCCGGTCGAGATCGACTTCTCACATATCCTTTCAAAATACCCATGTATGTCTCAAATGGATACATTTACCTCAAGAACACTGGACCACAAATCTTAATTTCCCCTACCAATTGAACAATTAAGTGCACCACAGTGTTAAGAAATGATGGCGGAAAATATATTTCAAACTGGCATAAAATGACAACAATATCGGCCCGCAAAGCATCCAACACCTCTGGGTCAACCACCTTGCAAAAAATTGAGTTAAAGAAGAAGCAGAGCTTAGTTATGACATGTTTAACATGTTTTGACAATATTCCTCGTATTGCAATCGGTAAAAACTGTTGCATTAAGACATGATAATCATTTAGACACAAGCCTTTTATCGATTTCAAGTCTTTTATCGACACAAGCCTCTTGATGTTTGATGAATAGCGAGATGGAACCTTGAAAGCATTTAGACACTGACAAAAGCCCGTTTTCTCTTGTTTAGATAGCATGTAGGGGGCAAATATGTATGCTTTTTCGACTCCTGCGGTGCTAACTATTCTTGTATTCCCATTTTAACCATTTTTTTTCAGACTTTGATACCATATTTTGTCTTTGTTGGAATATTCAATAATATTCTAATGATACTATCACATACATTTTTCTCCAGATACATTATATCGAGACAGTGTCTAACTTACAAGTGTTCCCAGTACAGTAGATCCCAAAATATATATCTCTTCTTCTATATACTCTTTTGTATAGGCTTAAAAGTTTTACCAAACACAACATTTACATTTTTAACTCTTTTATAAACCTGTTTTCCTATTAAAGGCAAGTGGGCAACTCGAGTCTCAGTTTTCCCATAGTAAGCCTTTTTTCTTCTTTCAATACAGATGGTCAGGTGGGAAAAAGACCCGATGAATCATGAACACATTTTTCTTGTAGTTATTCAACCAAAGATCAATCGTCTCATCTTTGCAAATAGGGCATGCTTTAGCTCCTTTGGTAGTATACTCTAACAAGTTACTGTATGCTGGAAAGTCATTTATGGTGCAAAAAATCATGGCACGTAATGTGAATTGCTTCTGGCTATATGTATCAAACACCGACACACCTTCGTTCCACAATAACCTCAAATCATCAATCATGAGTGGTGTGAGGTACACATCTATGTCATTTCCTAACTGTTTAGTCCCCGAAATCAACAATGACAAGATGATGTACTTCTGCTTTATACACAACCAAAGAGGAAGATTGTTACAGACCAAAAAAACCGGCCAAGTACTATGTCGACTGCTCATATTACTGTGTGAGTTCATTTCATTTGTATATAATCCATGCCTAAGATTCCTATCTTCGCCACTGAATTCAAAAAACATCCTGTTTATGTTCCTCTACTCGGGAGAATCAGTCGGGTGTCTGCGTTTTCCGTTTTCCTTCCTCCTATCAGCATGCCACTGCATTTTCTTGGCATCTTTTGTATTTGCAAACAAGCTTTTGAATTTAGGTATTACGGGCAAATGCCATAACACCTTTCTTGGAGGGCCTTTCTTATCCTTACTTTTATCATGGCTGTCCTTTCTCTTATGCCGTGATGCCCCACACTTTGGACACACATGTAAGTCTTTATACTCATGCCAGTGTAAGACACAATCATTTGGAGACACATGTATCCTCTCAATCTCCATACCCAACGGGCACAAGAATTTCGTTGCCTCATTGGTCAAGTTAGGAAGCTCGTTATCCTCAGGAAGCATGTCTTTTAGAAGTTCCAATAACCCCGTGAAACTCCTGTCACTCCACCGATTCTTTGCTTTCATGTTATACAATTTGAACACAACAAACAATTTTGTAAACATTTTACATCCAAGAAACAAAGGCTTTTCTGAATCGATGAATAGGCTGTAAAAAATGTGCGGAGTCTCAATGAAATATCTTGTATATCACGCGCATCATTTCATCTATCCGATCATTCTGGACATCATTATCTTCTCTGACCACATTAATCTCATCACTCTTTTTTATAGTGTTCTCCTCTTGAGCATCCTCTTTGTTACCAGTGCTAGCCCTAGGAAGCAAACCCTCACCATACCAAAACCACTGCGTATAACCTTCCTTAAAACCACACCTAATCAAATGGTTCTTCACTTCCATATAGCTATCATACTTTTTCAGATTCTTATAATCGCAGTAGGGACAAGCCATCAATTCTTCCTATTTCCTTTTTCTATTATCCTTGGCAAATTTTACGAACCCTTCAACTCTATTCAAATATTCTAATGTGGTACATTTCTTATACATCCAACTATGATCCATATCTCACAACCTATTAATTAGAGGGCCAAAACAAGAGTTATTTATTTAGAACTGGTCATTTTTCTTACATTATTTGATTTCCTTAATTCATTTATTCACTCATAGTTGTTACTTAGATATCAATTTGCTTCACAAACATAATCAATAAATTTTTACATTATTTGATTTCCATAATTTATTTGTGCATCAATATTATTTGTTATTTACATATTCATTTCTATCACAAACTCAATAAAAGAAATTTTTATTATTTGATATATATTTATGTATTCATTTTTCTTACAAGTTTAATTAAAGAATTTTTATATTATTTGGTTTCCATTATTTACTTATATATCAATATTGTTTGTTAATTACATATTCATTTGTATCATAAATTAAAGAAAGAATTTTTCATTATTTGATTATCTTAACTTATTTGTTTTCTTAATTACATATTTATTCACATAACAAACATAATTAAAGAATTTTTACATTATGTGATTTTCTCAATTTATTTGTCTCTCAATACTTTTCAATTACATATATATTAGCATCACATTTTTAGTCGTCAATCTCTCTAGGGAGTGCATCAGTTTAAAAAAAAAAATACCTTTGTGAGGCATTTTATTGAACATGTGGTGTACAACATTTTCAACTTCTATAAAAATCCTACAAATTCAAGAAATCTAACTAAATCTTGTGTACCCATAACAACGTATATAGATGTTTAATAAATAATGCTCAAGAAATTACATACATCCACTAAAATCAACAAAATTCATATTTACCAAACATACACAAACCTAGAAATATAATTCCCAAAATTTAATTAAACAAAATCTTCAAGACTTACAAACTAAACAAGAAATGGAGAATTAATACCTTGAAAATACTTTGAAGAAGTGGAGAAAAAACAGATCCAAAGTTGTGTTCAAAATGGGTTCGAGTGCCATGAATGCCGCCACAAGAGGGGTTTGAAATGGGTTCAAAATCTAGCTGGAAGGTCGATGGAGATCTAGGTGAATGCTATGAATTCTCATTGGATGGAAGGAGGATGGAGATCTAAGCATTTACAGGTCAAAATGTAAAGGCAGAAGCTGTCAAGTGAAAGGCGAAATGTTAAAGGCGAAATGTCGAGTTGGTTGTGGGGGAAAAATGAAAACCAATTGGCGTTATTGTTTCTTTTAATTATACACGTCGGTTCTTTGGAGGAACCGACATGTGTGCTAGTAGTGAAAATTTCAAAATTGCCTCTGCCTTTTGTTTACGGGTTATATTTTCCACCAACCGATGTGTATTACAATTTTTTATTGTCAAATCTATAGTAGTGCCAATAGGTCGTTAGAGTCCCCTATGCAACACCACAACAAACTGGAAAGAACATAAAGTTGTCTCGGTAGTGCCCATAAGTCTCTTCTCTGATTTTGCTCAAGTATCCCATGGAATCTAGTTAGTCTCCATGTTCTACGCTCTAGTTAGTCTCCATGTTCTGCGCAGTCCTTTTGCTATTTCTAAGTCAATGTGATTTTTAGAGAAACTAGTTACCATACAGTCATTTTTATTAAGCCATATAGCTGTTAAATCACCCCCTCTTCCCTCACAGTTGACAGCAAAGATCCATCAAACTTTAATTTTATTCTAATTTCTTCAATCTTATTCTTATTTACAAGAGTTCTAAAAAGAAAATAACACTTGGCTGATAAGACTTTACAATCTTGTATAAAGCTAAGACTGCTCGAGGGATGTTAGGTCCTATCGATATTCCTTTTCTTTTTTTCTTTTTGCATAAGCTTGGTCAACAACTTATGGATTATCAACTTTCATAAGTGTAAGCTAGGTTTTAGTATACTAGATTCTACGTCTTCGTTTTCTGTCCTCTATGAGTTCAAGCCCATTTTTATCATTCCCCAAATCCTCCTCTTTCTCATTATCTTCAATTGACAACACTAATTTTCCTTTGTCAAAACTTTCTTTATGTCCTAGATTGGATGGTTGAGAAATCATAGCTATAGATCCTTAACTGGAGTATGTCAATCCTACTATCTTGATTCTTGACTCTATTATCAAGATGATTTTCTGGTTGGAGAATCTTCTGATATGTCCTTTCTGATGAAAACCTCGACACTGAAAAACCCATAAAATGTTGACTCGAACCCAAGAAAGCTAAAATTTGGTAAATTGGACAGTAGATCTGAGTTTCAAGGTCCAAGAACTAGAGTATATTAACTTTAAACTTGTTGAAGCGTGAAAAGAAGAACCCGTAGCTGAAATTGTCATTGAGAAACACAAGCCCCCAACCAAAGCAAACTAGAATATATCAAACTCTAACCCTCAATGGAACAAAAAGAACAAGGACTTGATCAAATGAGTTTTATGTGTCCTAAAATACTAGAACAGCAAATACGAAGATAAAGGAGAAGAAATTCTCCAAATTTTGGAATCTTCATTTATGAACAATACATCATTAAAGTTGTGTTACAATGAGAGAAATGATGACTATTTATACTAGTAAACACGTTGGGAGCCAAAAAGGAATGGAAAAGAAAGAAAAAAAGAACGAAACAAAATTTGAATTTTGAAAATCAAACAATCCTCGAGTAGGTTCAATGGCCATTGTGGCTAGAATGCATAACTACGCGGCCTGTTTGCAGACGCGTATTCGGCAGTGTGGAAAAAAATGAGCATTTGACTCAGTTTCTGGTCTTCATCGTACCCTCAATGGGGCACCATTGCTCCTGCAATGTGTAAACAAGCAACAGGTGCCAGAATTTGTAGAAAAGTTCATAAATTTCTAGATGTGATCTAAATCAACCCAAAACATCTTTTTTAGTTCCTTGAAGTTTTTTCCAACTAAATAGATTGAATTTGGCCATTCTTTAATGATCCCAAGTCATGAACTCACCAAATTCAACATTTACAATTTAGTCCCCAAAATTTCTATCGAGCTTGAATGCTTCAATTTTAGTACGAAAGGCCTCCGAAACTTTCAAAATACCTTCTTTGACCCACTATTTAAAAATGCTCATTCAATTTGACTTGCATTAGCTCCAATTAAAAAATAGGACAAATAAAGATCACATCACTTTCCCTAATTGCTTTCCTAGTTTTCGGCCATGCATTCTGTAAGCCATTTCTCGCCAGTCGACTCATTAGCAGCTCTATGTGATGGCGCCTTCAACCAAGCTTTCCATTCCCTAGTTAAATTTGATTTTGGGGTGATGGACCATTTCTCACAGAATTTGTCTGAGTGGCCTAAAATGCCACAAATGAAGCAGAAAGTGCTCAACCTTTTGTATTTGAAATCCACTATGGACCATTCATCCTTGGGTTTTCTGATTTTCTTCTATCTTTTCAGTATAAGATGAAAATCTAACTAAACTTCAATGCATATGTAATTCTTCTTTATCAGTATCATACTCATGAAAAACTTCAGTTAAATTCCCTAGTTGTGTTTCAACATTCTTCAACGTGCATCTGATCAACAGGTCATATATCTGCACCCAAAAAATGTGCATAGACTAGTGGTATCTGTGAGGTACTTTCTCCAATGTTCAACTGATGTATCGAAAGCAAATGAGCATCAAATGTCCATGACCAATTGTCTAAAACTCATTTCAGATCCACTTCGTGAAAAAACTAGAATAAAAATAGATTTTGATTAATACTCTAAGGCACATACTTTTCCCCGGTCTTGATATTGCATAAAGAAATCTGCATAGAGTAGTGGTATATGTGAAGGACCGTCTCCAGCATTCAACTAATGTACCAGAAGAAAATGAGTATCGAATGTCCATGGGCCATCATCTAAAACTCGTTTCAGATCGACTTTCTGAAAAAAAACTGGAATAAAAATAGATTTTGATTAAAACTCTTGAGGCACATTCCTTTCCTCTGTCTCCATTAACTTGTCATGCGATTTTTCATTGCATTGAAGTTTACAACCCAATCTATTAGAAATCTCCCAAGCAGGCACTATCTGAAATTTTGTCAGTTTCACTCTCTTTCATGGCTTCTAGAATTAGTTCTTCCTTTTCCTCTGTTGATAATGATAAACCCGCAAAACACTATCTTGCACCGAACTCTTTGTCTTTGATGTCTAATTAACTCTTAGTTATCAATGTATAACTTTTTCTCTAAAATTGCTAATGCTTATAATTGTCTCCAAATTATTTTGGGACTCCTTAAAATTTTGCATCAAAATTACCACAATGGTGTGGGAACTTGAGAGGAAGGACACAACTCCAATATTGCTCATGAGAAATGCTATAAAAATGTCACTTTTATTTCTTGCACTTTTGCACTAGGAGTGTGCATGTTTTCCTTTTCTCGTCAACTTGAGAATGCATAGTCATATTTCGTCATTTTCTCTCAAGGATAGCCTACTTTCTCACCTTCTTCGTTTTTGTTTACCGAAGAATTTTTTTCTTTTTTCTTTTTTTTTTTGAAGAGAATGTTCTTCATTTTATATCAAATGTCTCCTGTTAGTGCTCGACCTCACCACTGCATGGAATGAACAAGCGAGCTACTGATTTCTAGTACCAACCTAAAGAAGCTTGATACCTAAATCTGAACTCATTCTAGCAACATGATGCAGCCCCAAAGGGCTACAAATCTCGCTCTAACATAATCATTACTAAAAAGAATCTACATCAGAGTAATCATTACATGTAGCAGGGATGACATTATCATCCGCTGCCATTGCAGAACTCTGAGATTCTTTACTAGCTTGTCCAGCCAGTAGGCGCAGTTCGTCAGCTCGACACCTTGTGGCCTAGGGCTCATTCCATTAATTAAATTGGCCGTGCAGTCCCCTTTAACCAATAAAAGACATTTCTCAGTTGCCACTTTCTCATTTTGTTATATAAGCGGCAAGGTAGCTCATTTGAAAAGTGAAAAAGTTAGAAATAATACTTGACTTCGCAGATTTCACTTATAAAAATTTCCTCTTTACAATAAACCACCATTTTCTTCTCTAAATCATTAATTCACATATAAAATAGTGTTGATCATGTATCAAGATTTGGTGCCGTTTGTGGGAAATCAGCAAACACAAAAGCCTGTTCATCGAAAAAAAATATCCACTGCAAAATGAGCCATGAGAGTGTATATATCCCTAGGAAAATAACGGCCAAGCCAGCCGCACTTCACAAAATGGGGCAATTATAAATGGATTTAGTAACGTGATAGGCAATTTGGCCAATGTAGTCAATAGACTCCAGCACCTGTGGTCATAAGCAAGTTGGTCTAAGCTAACCTGGTGGAGGAAACCTACAACCTAATATTCCCTAGGCAATAGTATGGCTGAGGGGGGAGGGGAGGAAACGCCCAAGGGACAGAGCTGCTGGATGAAAATACCACAAAGACCTATCGAGTTTGACCTATTAGTAGAGCATTAAGCTTCACTAACATTGAAAGTGAAGCAAGCAGCTCTTCTAGAAAGACCGGTACAATGCTAATTTTGATTACTATTGTGCATATTTTTATTTTACTTTCGTTTTAGATGCACCGGCAATGACTTGCATGGCGGGTTTCTGATTTGGGGTGTTATTTCACTTGTATATATATGTGTTTTCAAGTTGCTAGACCTTCGGAAGTTATTCTTTTACAAACTCAGAAAAAGCCTAAAAAAGACCGAAAGCATTACCCGAACCCAAACCGAGACCGAACCGAAGATGTTTGGTCCGGTCTTGGTCCTTCCAAAACCCAAGGCCGAAACCCATTTGAACACCCCTACTATCCACCCGTTGCCCTTTCTCTTACCAGCATCACCCTACGGAGGCTGCAAAGGATTGCTCGATTAATTGTTCACGGCTCTCCATCTTCTTTTACACGCTTGGTTTATTCTCCAATTCTCAGTCCAAAATCCTAATTCCTGATATGTTATTGCTCGATCTTTCGAACAATTTGAAAATAATATTTTTAAATGTGTTGGTTCATCCATTTCTTAAAGCAAGAGAACACCGTTTTCTTCTTAAGGAAATTTCAGGCCACAAATCGAAGTCACGGTTAAAAGATTTCCATGGTTTTGATTGTGATGAAATTGATCTTCAAAATTAGCAAAGAACCTGAGAGAAAGGTCAACAAGTCGTGTATTTCACGTGCAACAGTATTACAAAGGAAGAATAAAGAGAAAAATTTGTAATTCCGATCTGATAAAAATCTGTTCGTCACTTTACAAGGAATGAGAATATGTAGAATTTGTACATAGTGAATAATCTGGAATCTTCTAACTCACTAATGTAAACTTATTAATGTAAATAGAAAATTAACTACTTAGCGAACTACAAGGGAAGGACTAAAGTGAAATAAGATCGGAAGTGTAGTGACTTATCTATAATATACATAGTTTATGTTTAATACTCCCCATCAAGATAGGAGATGGATATTAATTACTCCCATCTTGGATAAGAGAGCATGAAACTATGTTGGATGTAATGATTTTGTTAACATATCAGCTAGTTGGCTTTTGCTTGAAACATGTTCTGCCTTGATGATCCCGACTTGAATTTTCTCTTTTACCAAGTGACTATCTATCTCTATATGTTTTGTTCTCTTATGGTATACAAGATTAGAAGAGATATTTTACGCTACTTGGTTGTCACAAAATAGTAAATCAAGCGGTGGAAATTGAATCTCCCAACTGTATTTAGATTCAGCTGAAGATCTGGATCATGTAGGCTGCTTTTTTGATTTCCAGGAAACCAGTGAATTGCCCAAGATAACATAATAACTGGTAATAATTGAATTCCTAGTATCCATGTAAGCTCTTTGATGTGAACCCCCTTGGTATTGGACCACAAAGTTGGCAATCTCCCAAGAAAGCTAAAGATTGGTAGGATTTTTATCTTGAACTCAATCAAAACCAACCCAAGTAAAACTAGGAATAAGAACCCTAATCCTTCCAAGAGTAATGGATGATTGCACTCAAGATATAGGAACAAAATCTCAAGAGAAATCAACCCTTGAAAGTTCAATAAGTTCAAAGAGGAACATTGTAATGGAAGGGACTTTGGTAGCCTCCACAAAGTTATACAACATATGAGCCTACCCTAGATAGAAACAAATGAGTCCTATTTATAGTCGTAAGCACTTGGAGCCCAAAAATTACAAGAAAAATGAGAAAGGAAATAACAAAAAGGTCCAAAAATTTGCCCAAAAGAAATCTGCCCAGTAGGGCGGGTGGACTAGTCCTTCAGGACGGGAGCACTGGACTTTCTGTCCAAAATCGGCCCAGGTTGGAACCTTGAGGGCTAGTACACCAAACTTTCCAAAAATTGTATTTTTGCCTTTGAACTTTCTAAATTGCAACTTTTAGTCCTCAAGCTCAACTTCTTCAATACGATCGGTCCTAGCTTCAATCAAAATGATTTCCTTTGCCTTTATTGCATTCAAATCAAACTCAGCCCTCAATGCTTCTCCCATTTGAGCATGACTAATAAGATGTTGAACGAGTCCCGCCATCGACTCTCAAATATTTCTGGCCTTTGATCGCATAACGGGGCTTGTCGGCATATAAACCAAGCTCTTACCTCTTTGGATCTCATCACCCCTCCCTCTTGAGAAGGATTCACCTCGAATAGTCACCTGCATCAAAAAGAGATAAATCATAAACATTAAAAGTCACGAAAACACCATACTTACCTGGAAAATCGAGCTTGTAGGCGTTGTCGTTGATTTTCTCGATAACTTGAAATGGACGATCGCCACGGGCTTGAAGTTTGGACTTCCTTGTTTGGGAAACCTCTCCTTCCGCAAATGAATCCACACCCAATCTCCTAGCTCAAAAGTAACGAGCTTTCTCCCCTTGTTAGCTTGAGAAGCATATTGTTCATTTTTCTTTTCTATTTGGCACTTAATCTTTTGATTAAGAGCTTTCACCAATTCGGCCTTCTTCTTTCCATCTAAGCTTTTTCTTTCATCCACAGGTAAAGACATTAAATCCAAAGGAGTCATAGGATTAAAAACGTAAACAATTTCAAAATGAGAAAAATTGATAGTAGAATGCACACTCCTATTATATGAAAACTCGATAAAAGGCAAACTTTCCTCCCAACTTTTCAAATTACTTCTAGTGATGGTTCTTAAGAGTTGTGTCAATGTCCTATTTACCACCTTGGTTTGGCCATTAGTTTGAGGGTGACAAGTGGTTGAAAATAAGAGTTTGGTCTCCATTTTACCCACAAGACCTTTCAAAAATGGCTAAGGAACTCACATCTCGATCCAACACTATACTCCTAGGAACTCCATGTAGCCTAACAATTTCTTTGAAAAATAGGTCGGCAATATAAGTGGCATCATCCGTTTTATGACATGGAATAAAATATTCCATCTTACTAAACATATCCATAACAACAAAAATTGCATTACTCCCTTTCTTAGACCTAGGCAAACCCAAAGCAAAATCCATTGAAATCTCAATCCAAGGCTCACTAGGAATGGGTAAAGGAGTGTATAAACCTTGAGGCAAAACTCTAGACTTGGCTTTCTTACAAGTGATCCATTTAGAACACACCCCATGTTAGGCCAAAAGCAATGTTTTTGCAAAATTGTCAAAGTCCTTTTCACCCCAAAGTGTCCCATTAATCCTCCTCCATGGACTTCTTTAACAAGCAACTCCCAGGTGGAACGATTAGGCACACAAAGTTTAGATTCATGAAACAAAAATCCATCATCCTTGTAAAATTTGTCAAAAGCACCCTTTTCACAAGTCACAAATATAGTTGCAAAATTACAATCATTGACATACAATTCTTTAAGATACTCGAATCCCAACAATTTTCCATTCAAAGGAGTGATAAGAGTGTACCTTCTCGACAAGGCATCGACCACGATGTTTTCTTTACCTTGCTTGTATTTGATGATGTATGGAAATGTTTCAACATACTCCATCCACTTGGCGTGCGTTTTACTCAATTTCCCTTGTCCCCGCAAGTGCTTCAATGACTCATGGTCGGTGTGGATCACAAGCTCCTTTGGCCACAATTAATGATACCAATTCTCCAAGGCCCTTACCAACGCATAGAGCTCCTTGTCATAGGTAGGATAATTCAAAGTGGCACTATTGATATTTTCACTAAAGTATGCAATTGGCCTCTTCTTCTACATCAAAATAGCTCCAATACCTATCCCTGAGGCATCACACTCAATCTCAAAAGTTTTGTCAAAGTTAGATAATACAAGAACCGGTGCGGAATACAACTTATCCTTAATGACATTAAATGCATTCGCTTGTTCCTTACCCCACTTGAGCCCAATATTCTTCTTAATTACCCCGGTGAGTGGTGAAGCTAGAGTGCTAAAGTCTTTAATGAATCTTTGATAAAAACTAACCCATGGAAACTCCTCACCTCGGTGACACTTTTGGAGTAGGCCACTCTTTTATGGCCTTGATTTTCTCCTCATCTACCTTTATTCCCTTAGCACTAATAACATAGCCAAGAAAGATAACCTTTTCCACGTAGAGATGACATTTATTGAGGTTTGCATATAGTTTCTCTTCTTTTAGAACATCAAGCACACACTTCAAATGCTCAACATGCTTATGCAATGTCTTGCTATATATCAAGAAATCATCAAAGTACACCACCACTTATTTGCGAATATATGCACGTAAAATATGATTCATTAATCTCATGAAAGTGCTAGGTGTATTTGTGAGATCAAATGGCATGACTGACCACTCATATAAACCATATTTAGTTTTGAAAGCTGTTTTCCACTTATCTCCTTCCCTTATTCTAATTTGATGATATCTACGTCTCAAACAATCTTGCTAAAAATGCAAGAACCATGCAACTCATCAAGCATATCATCTAACCTAGGAATGGGATGCTGATACTTTACTGTAATATTGTTGATGGCTAGGAAATCAACACACATCCTATAGGTTCCATCCTTCTTTGGCACAAGAGTATGCGCACGGCACATGGACTCATGCTCTCCAGGAAATATCCCTTCCTCATCAACTCGTCTACTTGCTTTTGGAGCTCCTTTGTTTCCTCGTGATTGCTTTGGTAAGCTGGCCTATTGGGGATGATGGCTCTGGGAATAAAATCAATTTGATGCTTAATGCCTCTAATGGGTGGCAATCCACTAGGCGTCTCCTCCAGGAATACGTCTTCAAATTCCTGAGACAAATCAATAGCCAAATGGGAGGGAATTATGAGTTTCTTCGAGATTTAGAGCAACTAATTGTACACCATCAACAAAAACTTGTTGATTTCCCTTCACTGCTCTCTCTACTTCTCATTTTTTAGCATAAAAACTCAAATTTTCTTCTCCCCTCTCTTTTCTCTCCTTTTCTTTTCACTCTCTTCCGCATTATTCTTTTCATTCCCCCCTTTTGTCCCCACTCAAGTCTTTTCTCTCATTCTCTTTTTCTCTCCTCTTCTCCTTCTCTTCATCATCTTCCTTTTTGAGTTTCGTTTGATCCTTGTAAACCTCCTCCAGACTTAATGGCAACAAGACCACCGGTTTCCTCTTCATATGAAAGCTATACCTATTTTTCCTCCCATCATGTATAGCTCGCCTATCAAATTGTCAAGCTCTTTCTAGTAGGATGTGGGTGGCTTGTGTAAAGTCTACGTCACACAACACTTGATCATTATATGTCCCTATGTTGAAATTAATAAGCACTTGTTTGGTCACCTTTGCCTCCCCATGTTCACTCAACCATTGTAGGCTATAACGATTAGGATGCCTTATTGTTGGTAATCCCAATTTCTCAACCATGTTTGAACTTGCTACGTTGGTGCAACTATCCCCATCAATGATCACACTACACACCTTATCCCCAACAAGACACTGAGTGTGAAAAATATTTTCCCTTTGCTCCCCTTTATCACTAACCTTGAGTGTTGAGAGCTCTCCTAGTGACCAAGGATTTTGGCAGACTAACTACCCCTTCTACCTCCACATCACTTTTGCTCTCACTGTGCTAAACTTCCTCCTGGTCATCCTCTGAAAACCACTCCCCATCTCATATAACCATCACTCTTTTATCAGGACAATCCTAAGAATAACGTCTTCTCCCTTAGCATTTAAAACAAAAAACATCTCTACTCCTTGTAGATGTGTTCCTGGCCTTTTGCTTATCCTTGTTACGCAACACTTCACTCTCCTTCAAGGATTCACCCCTATCTTTTATTGCCATTTTTTCATTTCTCTCCTTTCCCAAATTCGGTTTCCAAGACGAGCTAGAACCCGATGGGAATTTCTCATATCCCTTCTTAGCGGACCTACCCCCCTTTTCAATTGATTCTCCACCTTTATAGCCTTATGTACGAGTTCCTCTAAATTTACATAATGATTTAGCTCTACCCAGTCAGCTACTTCCTTATTCAACTCACCAAGAAATTGAACCATTGTGGCCTCTCTATCTTCCTACATTAGCCTTCATCATCGCCTTCTCCATCTCCTTGTAGTAATCCTCCACGCTCTCGACCCTTGAGTAAGAGTTTGTAATTTTTGGTAAAGCCGTAGATAGTAATGGTTGGGTACAAACCTCTTCCTCATTAGAGCTTTCAACTCATCCCAAGTTCGCGCTCTGCACTCCAAATTTCTCCTTCTAGTAAGTAGGAGATTATCCTACCAAGTCAAGGCATAGTCGGTGAACTCAAGCATTACTATCTTCACCTTCTTCACCTCAAAGTATTCATGGCATTCAAAGATCAACTCCATTTTTCACTCCTACTCCATGTACACCTCCGGATCACTCTTCCCTTGGAATGATAGAATATTTATTTTTAAGCTCCCAGTATTCCCATCTAATCCATTCCTCCCTCGTCGTTCTCTCCTATCACCCCGATCAAATCTATCACCTCTATTTCTCCCGACATCCCAATTTGTTCACTCTCAACATTGCTATGTAATTCATCAACATATTCTCTCCTAGCTTCCCTCATATCTCTTCTTCTATTATCATCTCCCTGAGGAGGTGCTCCTTCCCTTCTCTCCTCTAACCTATCCAACCTCTCGCTAATCACCTCAAATTGCCTTGTGATATTCAATGAGAGAGTTTGTATCATCTCCCTCCAATCTTGGTTTGGAGCATTGGCACACCAATTTACTCTCATGTATTGCTCCAAAAATTTGGAAACTCTCACTCGAAATGAGCTCACCACTCTAAGTTTTCTCACTCAATCCTCCTCCAAACAAGTCTCCTAAAGAATGTAAGGAACTAATTCGGGTAAATTACTCTTTAAGAAATTAATCACAAGAATTAATAACAAGTGAAAAGAAAATTGAATAGCAAGCGGAATTTCTTCCTTTCTATCCAAAAGGCAGTGGAAAGAAGGTACAATACAAGGAAAGAATTACAAAGAACCCAAGAGATGGAATGACCCTTTGAACTAGGATAAACAATTTTTTTTCAAAGCAAAGTTAGACATTGGCACTTATCACCATTAATCTAACAATGAAATGGAGGTGTTTGGTGTTGATCAAGTAAATCACAATGGATGAAGGTTTCTCAATGTCATTTCATCAAACACTTTGTGTTCAACTAATTAATGAGGTGATGAATGCTAAGAGTTGATTGTTGGAAATTTTAGATAGAACATTAATAGCAAGAATTTCAACAACACAAATGGATAGGATTGCAATTCTCTGAATTTTAAGAACAACGAGTAGCAACACTATAACATTAGGATGTATATTCGAAATGAATAATAACAATGAGTAGCAATAACACAATATAGATAGAATGATAGACAACTTTTCTTTCTTGCATTCAATATTTTTTTTTTTACAAATTAAGAACAAGAAGAACAACAAAGAGAAAGGATAATTACTAATTTTTGGAGTCTTGCTTTGATACCAAATGATGTGAATCCCCTTGGTACTGGACCAAGAAAATCCCACAAAGTTGGTAATCTCCCAAGAAAGCCAAAGATTGGTAGGATTTTTATCTTGAACTCAATCAAAACCAACCCAAGTAAAACTAGGAATAAAAACCCTAATTGCCCAGGACTGGTGGATGATAGCACTCAAGATATATGATCAAAATCTCAAGAGAAATCAAGCCTTGAAAGTTCAATAAATTCAAATAAGAACATTGTAATAGAAGGTACTTTGGTAGCCTCCACAAAGTTATACAACATATGAGCCAACCCTAGATGGAAATAAATGAGCCCTATTTATAGTTGTAAGTGTCTTGGAGCCCAAACATTACAAGAAAAATGAGAAAGAAAATAAGAAAAATGTCTAAAAGTTCGCCCAAAAGAATTATGACCAGTAGGGCGGGTGCATTGGTCCTTTAGGACGGGTGCACTGGACATTCTATCCAAAATCTGCAAGAATTGGAACCTTGAGGGCGAGCACACTGATCCTTGAGGACGGCAGCACCGAACTTCCCAAAAATTGCATTTTAGCCCTTGAACTTCCTGAATTGGTCCTTTTAGTCCTTGAGCTCAACTTCTTCAACACGATCGGTCCTAGCTTCAATCAAAATGATTTCCTTTGCCTTCATTGCATCCAAATCAAACCCGACCCTCAATGCTTCTCCCATTTGAGCTTGACTTATGAGATGCTGAACTAGTCCCACTATTGACTTTCGAATCTCTTTGGCCTTTGATCGTGTAACGGGGGCCACCGGCACACGAACCGAGCTCTTGCATCCTTGGATCTCATCACTCCCCAATCTGCATTTGTGTATACACTTAGCTGATTATCATTCCCTAGAGCAAGAAACAACAACCTTTGCCCTGGTGTTGCTTTAACATACTGTAGAACCTTGTGAACCGCATTCAATCGTGGTTATCTTGGTTTGGCTAAGGGTTTTCCCACAAGTGTCCTGTACATTCCAATATCTTCAATCGCTTCTCCTTCTTCTTGACTAGGTTTCATGTTGGGTTCCATAGGTATTGTCGAAGGCTTGCACTCCATGAACCCAATTTCATCTAACAACTGCAAAGCATAACCTCTCTATGATACAAAAACCCCTTTCTCTGGCCTTACAATTTCTAGTCCAAGAAAAACCTTAAAGGCCCCAAGTCCTTTAATTTGAACTTGGCATCAAGATTAGTCTTAAATGTCTATATAGCCTCTTTACTGTTGCGCGCTATGACAAAATATACAAGCAATGCCATGAATTTATATTCTGACCTTCTAACAAATAAGAAATGACCAGTGGATGATTGTTTGAAACCATCTTGCAATAAAGCTCATATAAAGACTCATTTAGTTTGCATATAGGATGTTTCAACCTGTTATACTCTCCTTTAGGACTATACCCTAAAGGAATAATCATATATTGTAACGCCCTAATTTCTAAAAGTTCGGAACACTACTAAAAGTCGCATTTTCATTTTTGAATTTAGCGAGTAAATTTTTTTTTGAAACAGATAAGCTAATAAGGATAGAATATATGCGGAAACATGAAGATAATTTCATATACATAATGCCCAAAATATATGCTTATAGTTGTCGACAAAATTAATTGATCAAAATATAATACCAATGAAGTATGTAGCAAAAAGTGCAATACATAACAATTAGTCAAAATATTTACTTGGCCCAGCTCGTTGCCTCGACCATGAACAACCCCTTAACCAAGAAGGAGGGAAAATTGCGGTGAGCATAATAATAATATTATACTCAGTGGGGCAAGCTAATTAATCCATGTCAGACCAAATATGTAAACACAATCGTAAACTCTACTCTTTAAACTTTAAAATTTTTCAAAGTTATACCGTGGGCCATCCCAAGGGCCTGCTTTTGAGCCCAGACCAATTTACGATCCCTAGCAAATATTTTCATGCATTCAAGTCATAACCATAATCAACACATAAGGAAGGATATGATCAATCAACTAAAATTTGCATAATATAAACCCCACCTCAACAGTCTTGGAAAAAGTATGCTTGAAAGATTGCGCGAGCAGCGAACCTACTAAAGCTTGGAATTTAAAACACGGTCGTCTAGCAAATAAAACTTTAAAGTGATTTAGTATGTTTAAATTATCATTGAAAGGAGAATCTTAAACTTTAAGGACTTAATTAAATGTTTATACAAGTTAAAGTGTTATGATTTTGGATTCTTAAAATGTTTAAAGGTCTAATTGTTCACTTATGAATGTTAGAGTTTACAATTAATTTGATTGGTTTAGGATTTAAGTCCTTTATGAAGTAATTAAATTCTTTAGGGGTTAAGTTAAATAATTATAATAGTTAAGGGCTTCAATTTAATATGTTTGAATAGTTCGGGGGTCAATTTAAGTTGAATTAAAAGTTTAAGGACTTATGTGACTATGATTCAAAGTTTTAGGGACCAATTATGCAAAATTTGAAAATTTGGGGTCGATATTTAATTATTTAAAATGTTTGGGGGACCAATTTTGATTTAAATAATAACTTCAAGATTAACTTAAATGTCTTGAGAATATTCTGAGTCAAGACTAACTTATTTACATGTTTTTAAAACTTCGAGGGACTGAAAAGTAAAACCCAATAGTTGATACTCTAGATCTATAATCTTTTGGACAATAACTAGATGGAAAGATAGAGAGCGTACAGACGAAGAGGAAGTCGTACATGGTTAGATCTTTAGAGCCAAAATTTCTGCCCAAAACTCCAGCGATTCAAAGCAAAAATTGGTGCAATAGAAAGCTCTCGACGAGCTCTTCGCATAGAGGTAAGTTTTTAAAGGTATGGTGGTGGTTTATGGTGGAGGAGCTGGGCGGTTTCGGTCATTTTCCGGTGAGGGTGGTGGTTATCCGGCCAATACTTGGGTGACGTTTGGTGAAGGATTGAAGATGGGCCAATACTTGGGTTTGCTCAGTTCTTCTCCACAGTACTGATTCTGAAATCTCTCTCTCTCTCTGTGTTTTTTTTTTTACTAATATTTATGAAGGAGAAGGAAGGAAGATGCATATGCATATATATATATATACACACACACATATATATATATATATTGCAATCTCTAGTTAATGTAGTTGAAATTACATATGGTCGTACATTACTAGTTTTTGAATGTAAGCTCAAAGAATGATATTTGCTCGAGGAAAAGGGAGAAAAGAGTTATGGTTACCTTGTTCTTGTTGGATTCTTGATATGTAGCTTCATTCACTTTTGATTGGCTTGAATGTAGATTACTGCAAGAAGGAAAGATGAAGATTAGTTAGTTTGTTGATATGAAAAAGAAAAAATGGAGAAGATGATAAGAGTAGAGAGATGAATTATCTTTACTGTGATAAAATGAGCAAGAGGGTGAAAAATGAAGTCTTTAGGCTTTATATATAGTATTAGCTCAATGGAAGTAAAGGGACCAAAATTTAAGAATTAGAAAGTTTTTGGTTAGAATATGGACAAATTAGAAGTTGGCATCTTGACATATAACTTCGAAGGTTTAGTTGATATTGCATGTAATGTTTTATAAGCTGGTTCATTTCTTGAAATTTATTTGTTAGAAATTGTTTTGATAAGTTTCGAGTTATGTAGGTTGAATCTTGAACTTATCATTAAGTTACGAAATTTCCATTCTCATAATACCATACAATTCGGCTAGGCGATTATATGAAAATTTTGAAAAGTCAAGGAAGTTGTAGCGACACGAGTTAAGGTAATAAATTTAAATTTAAATCTTTCTTGGTCGCTGCAACCTTCCTCGCTAAATTTAAATTTCGTCCTTGAAATTAAACTTACTTGGTTAAAGAGGTCTGGATATTTATCCAATATATCTGTCTCCTTTTCCCAAGTGGCCTCTTCCTTTCCATGTCTATTCCACTGGACTTTAACGACATTTATATCCTTGTTCCTCAAAACATGTACTTTCAAGTATGGTCACTGAAATTTCCTCATATGTCATATCCTTATTAACATCCAATGATGAGTAACCAATAACATGACTCGGAACATAAACATATTTCCTCAACACCGAGACATGAAACACATTATTCACAGTCGAAAGGTCAGGTGGTAAGGCTAGCTTATAAGCCACGTCATCAACCCTTTCAATTATCTCAAAAGGTCCAGTATATCTCGGCCTGAGTTTCATTTTCTCTCCAAATCTGACCACACCTTTTATAGGAGCTACCTTTAGGAAAACTTTTTCACCAATATCAAGCTGCAATTCCTTGCTCTTCTGATCAGCAAAACATTTCTGTCTATTCTGAGCTTCTTTTATCCTTTCTTTAATTTTCTCTCTATCCTTAACTGTTTCTTCAATTAGCTCAAGACCCAAAACTCTCTTTCACCTTCATCCCAATGCACTTGTGATCTATACTTTCTTCCATAAAGAGTTTCATAGGGTGCCATATGGATGGTGGACTAATAACTGTTATTATATGCGAATTCAACCAACAGTAAATGTTTCTCCCACTTACCTCTGAGATCGAATATGCATGCCCTTAGCATATCCTCCAAAATCTGAATAGTCCTCTCTGATAGACTATTTGTCCGTGCAGGATAAGCTGTACTGAACTTTAATTTCGTTCCCATGGCGGACTGTAAACTCTTCTAAAATTTGGAGATAAATCTAGTATTTCTATCAGATACGATGGAGACTGGAATCCTATGCAATCTCACTATCTCTTTCACATATAATTCGGCACACTGATCCAAATTGAATGTCATCTTTACAGGTATAAAGTAAGCTGATTTAGTCAGACAATCAACTATCACCAATATGGCTTGATTACCTTTGATCGATCAGGGAAGCCCAACGACAAAATCCATTGTTATATGTTCCCATTTCCATTCAGGAATCTGAAGTGGCCTAAGCAATCCTGAAGGATGTTGATGTTCGGCTTTAACCTATTGGCACGTCATGTATCTCTCAACAAATAAGGCGATTGATCTTTTTATATTTCTCCACCAATAAATTCCTCCTAAATTCATAATACATCTTTGTACCACTGTGGTGAGCACCATATGGGGCTGAATGAGCCTCCTTAAGAATCTCTTTCCGTAGTGCTCCATCTTTGGGTAAATCCCGTTAAACAACAGAGTGCCATCAGTTGATATCTTAAAACCCTTAACACTACAAGCAGGTACTCGATCCTTCATCTTCCGCAAGAACTTATAATTCCCATGAGCTTCTTTAATCTTGTCCCTTAAAGAAGGTCAAACAACCAGCGGGGCAATAACTGCAATTGTATGATGTGGGTTGTGATGACCTCAATTCTCAGATTGGCAAGCAACGGTTCTTGCCTGGTTAAAAGAATTGCTAAATGTCCCTTACCCTTTCTGCTGAGTACATCGGCAACAACGTTAGCCTTACCAAGGTTGTAACGGATGGTACAATCATAATCTTTAACCAGTTCTAATTACCTTCTTTGTCTCATGTTTAGTTCCTTCTGAGTAAAGAAATACTTGAGACTCTTATGATCTGTGTATATCTCACACTTACCACTATAAAGGTAATGTCGCCAAATCTTCAATGCATGAACTACCGCCGCTAGCTCCAGATCACGCGTAGGGTAGTTCTGTTCATGTAGCTTTAACTTTCGGGAAGCATAGACAATCACTTTGCCATGCTGCATCAACACACATCCCAAACTCAGTTTGGAAGCATCACTGTAAATGACGAATCCTTCTGAACCTTCTGGAATAGACAGTACCGACGTAGAGATCAACTTCCCTTTCAGCTCTTGAAAGCTCTTTTCGCACTTGTCTGTCTACTAGAACTTCACCCTTTTCTTGGTCAACTGAGGCAATGGCCTGGCTATTTTCTAAAATCCCTCAATAAATCTTTGATAATAGCTAGCCAATCCCAAGAAACTACGTATCTCATTCACGTTCGAGGGTGTATTCCAATTCGTCACAACTTCTACCTTGGTCGGGTTAACCTCAATACCGTGAGTGGTAACCACATGGCCAAGAAAAGCTATCTGATCAAGCCAAGACTCACACTTCCTATATTTAGCATACAACTTCTCCGTTTGAAGAGTTACCAACACAGCTCTCAAGTGCTCCTCATGTTGCAACGTACTCCTGCAATAGACCAATATATCATCGATAAAGACAATCACAAATTAGTCTAGAAATGAATGGACTACTTGTTTCATCAAATCCATGAATATGGCAGGAGCATTAGTTAACCCAAAAGGCATTGTTGTGAACTCATAGTGTCTGTATTGAGTTCTAAATGCTGTCTTGGGTATATCACTGTTTGTTATCTTAAGTTGATGGTAACTCGATCTCAAATCAATCTTAGAGAACATGCAAGCACCTTTCAGCTGATCAAATAAATCTTCAATTCTGGGTAGAGGGTACTTATTCTAAGTTGTCAAATGATTCAGCTCTTAGTAATCAATACACATCCTCATCGAACCATCTTTCTTCCTGAAAACAATACCGGAGCTCTCCAGGGTGACACACTAGGTCAAATAAATCCCTTGCCCAATAGCTCCTGTATCTGCATCTTTAGCTTCTGCATCTCCTTTGGCGTTATTCTGTATAGTGCCTTGGACATGGGTGCAGCTCTAGGTATCAAGTCAATGGTAAATTGCACTTCTCTATTTGATGGAATACCCGGCAAATCCTCAGGGAACACATCAACAAAATCTCATACGATAGGTACATCACTTGCCATCAGTTCAAGTGGCTGAGTACTCACTATACTCACTAGGTACACCTGACGTGTACCTTTTTTCAACGTTTTCTACGCCTTCAAGGCTGACACAACACGTGGTACAGTTTTGCCTCTTGTCCCGAAGAAGGAAAACTCACACTTTCCGGGTTTCTGAAAGAGGACTTCTCTCTCATAGCATTCAACGGTAGAATAATTGCTACTAAGCCAATCCATGCCTATAATAATATCAAAATCTTTCATGTTTATCAAGTACAGGCCAGCATTTGAATTCTTTGCATCCATCTTTAATTTCATAGCTTTAGATATCTCATTAGTACTAACAATTTCACCTAAGGGAATACTAACCTCTAAAGCCTCATCTACTATTTGACAAGTATTAGCAGTCTTAGCATGAAAACTAGTAGAGATGAATGAATTGGTAGCACTAGAATCAATCAAAACAAGTATATTAAAAACTGATAAGATACATGTGATCACATCCTAGCTTTTCTCTACCTCCTGCTGAGTCAGGGTAAATACATAGGCCTTTCCCTTTTTTGATACATCTGAACTCTCGCCCTCAGGGCAATCAAAAGCAGTATGGCCTAGCTTCTTGCATTTGTAGCATATGCCCTTCCCTCGCAGACATTCTCCAAGGTGGTACTTCAAGCAATTCAAGCATAGAGTCTTTTCCTTTGATGCATTAGTAGTAGCCTTCGTCTTAATGCTACCTTTAGTCTTACCTTTCTTGTTAGTGTACTTGCCCTTTCCCTTCTGGTGGTCGTCCCATTTCCTCTTTCCAGTGGGTTCTGCTGGTTTTGGAGCAGATTGCCCAGATTCAGACGGTCTAAGATAGCATGTACTTATTCTAGAACTTGGGCATAAGTAGTGAATGCATGGGTAGCCACAATTCCACTAATCTCCGGTCGCAAACCCCTTTCAAACTTCCTGACCTTTTTCTTACCAGTGTCAATAAAATGAGTTACGAACATGGAGAGCTGTTCAAACTTTGTTTCATATTGCAACAAGGATAAGCTCACCTATTTGAGTTGGAGAAATTCCAATTCCTTTTTATCACGAAGAGATTGGGGAAATTATTTCTGCATGACCAATTCCTTAACCTTTCCCATGTTAGCTCATGCTGATACGCTTCAGTTCTCGTGCGCAAGTATGATTCCCATCAGTGGCTAGCATCCTCCACCACTATGAACTCGGCGCAGGATATCTTATGAGCATCTGAGTTGGCTATATGCTTGAAGACCCGCTCTAGCACTCTAAGCCATCCTTCTGCAGCTAGGGCACCCGTTCTACTGTATCGGCGAGAGTGCTCGATAATCATGCCAGTGTTGTTGTTGTTATTGTGGTTCACATGGTTCGGGGGTTGAGTAAGCTGGAGGCATCTTGTGAAGTAGATGTGCCCTAACCTCAATTGTGCCCTTAAATGGCATTAACCAAGCCTCGCAAAAGGGCAACCTCTCCATTCTCACTCCAATCCGCTAAGCATGTTGCCGCCCTGGACGTACCATCTCATAACTCCCAAAACATGCATTAAATTTAGAATTCACTTGACAGAACCATACACAATACTTATTCACAAAAGGACATAACATAAAAGGTCTGTGTAGACAATAAAATCGTAACTATTAGAGCATGTGATATAAGTGAGTAATATGCAATATAATTGTGATTATTTAGTTCTTCAAATTGTCATGCATTTTTTTTACTAATTATTCTATTACGTGCAACGTAGGGTATACAACTAGTGCTCACTTATAACTTGAAATTAGAAAGAAAAAATCATATATCAGGCGTACAGAGCAAGCGACATCTTATTTGAGGTGAAGGATGGGAACACATCATACATTGTTGATCTTTCAAGTATGTCATGTACCTGTAAAAAATTTCAAATAGATGCAATCCCTTCCCCGGCCCCCATGCTCTTGCTATCATTGGTGATCAAAATTTGGATGTCTACAAATTTTCTCAAAATACCATACCAAGCAATTATATGTCTCAATATATAGTGCAGAAGTGTATCCATTGGGAAATCGTAGCATGCCGGCAACCACCAACGAAGTTGCTTCAATTATAGTGTTACCCCGAGTGCCAAAAAGACGTCCAAGGAGGCCAAACGAAGGTAGATTTCATACATGCAATGAGAAAAAAACATAGTAGCATCTATGTGAACGATGTGGGAAAATTGGATATAACCAGAGATGATGTCAAAGTACCACGCCATTGGAGACCAACAATGCAAAGAGACAAAAAATTCCGATCTCATTCCACAACCAAGAAACTAGATGGCCTGTTAAATAATTACAATGGGATTTTTATTTTAAATCACGAATTTGTAATGACCCTTTTTGCTTTGCTGTACAATAGGAATCAAATCAAATGTTTTGATTTGTAGAGATTTACAATGGGATGTTCTATTACAATGAGATTTTGGCTTGCTATTTTACAATGCAAGGTGTTTGTGTAGTAAGTTATTACAAAATAAGCTAGTAAAGACCAAAAGAAAAAATGGAAAAGTAGGAGATTGAGTTGTTAATTATGTTCCTTTATAATACCTTCTTTGCTAAATGGTTATTAATTTTAAATTACAGTCAACTTTACTTTATCAATAAATGATTGTTAACGGTTTACTTTTATGATTATTGTAGAAATCATGTAGTGTAACATCCTTACTAGCATATAATAACATTATATATAACTTTTATCTATAATTCGATATAGTTATATATAATTGTAGTAGGTTACAGATTTAAAATGATTATAATACTCTACCGTACTTGATAATACATTTAATACATTACATGTTATAACATATAATATTACAGAGAAATAGTAAAGTGCAATTATGCAAATCAACATGAAATGCAAAACATTCGGTGTAGACAATCTTAAATCCTTTAACAAATTGTCATTTCATAAAACTGAATATGAAAGCAAAACCACAGCATAAAAACATAAATTCAACAAAATATATCACACATTAGAACTAAAACACTAGAATAAATTTTTGCAACTATATTCATTGAGACTCTAATCCAAAAAATCACTTCTTCCTCTTATGTTTGGCATAAACTCCATGTTGACATTCCAATCCCTATTTGTAAAGGAGGACAGCAAGGTACTGCCTTGCATCTAACACACTAAACTTAGTCTTCATCTCAAGAAATTTGCCATTCGCTATATATTTAGCAAATTTGATTACAAAAATCCCACAATCAGTCCTACAAATATGTAATAAGAAATAATATAAAATCCAACCAATACCACTATAACAAGACAATTGAGTATACAATATTAGCACAGTGGTGAAAAAGAAGAAAAATATTACTAACCCATTTCCTTGTTGTGGTAGGCCATTGACAATATTGACAGTCAAAAGACCAAGTCTATTTGTCCCAACCTTTACACATGAACTCCATAGCTCAACATGCACCATGATATAAGGAATCATATCCGTAAATGGCTTAACATCATCACGCATCTCCCTTTTTGTGAACACATCAGACATTGAGTTGAACATACTGAAACAACTTGTTTGGATAACATACTCACATAGAATCCAATGGGGGCAGGTTCCCATCAACAAGGGTATTAACATAGTGTCAACTGCAAACCAAATGGTGTTGTTCTTCATATGCTTTCCCAACGAAAGTCAACTAAAAAGCTATCTAATATAGAGTGATCTGTTATCCGTTTGTCATAAGTTCCATGAAGCTTTTGAGCAAACGTTGTAGCTGTAGTTATTATGGTGACATCAGTACTATATTTCAACATTGTTCGAATGTGATAGAAGAACTCATCTAGATGCTACAAAAAACAAAAGTTTTAAAACCCCGAAACATCGTAGTTACAAAAATATGATAAAAAAAAAACTACAAACAAAGCAACTATTAGAACAGTACAGATCCATCGAGTAGCTGATTCTTTTGAGAAAGATCATACCACAATTCCTTTTTCATAGAATCCATAGTACCAAGAGGAATGAGTGGATTAATTTTTGAATCCTTAAAGAGTTTAATCTCTGAATGGAGAGTGTAACGACCTGAGTTTAAGGCACCCAAGACGCTACTAAATCTATTTTACTTTTTTTAAAAATGGAGAAATTAAACGATTATATAATTAAGTATGGATTTTTTTTAAAATAACAATTCATTGCTCAAAATTGAGTTCCAACAATTCCAAATAAAACCATTGTCAACAACGAACAAAATATTCTAACTTTGAACGTGATGACTGGATTTTCGTAAATGAAAATTTTCTATTTAAAGCTTTAAAATAATATAAGCATGTTGCTACCACCCTAATTCATTATTTTAATATTGGTCACAATAAAGATTTTAAAGAGTTCGCATCTCTCGTCTAATTTATTTTAAAGGAAAATGCGAGTTTATGATTAATTATATTTTATTTCTAAATATTAAATTCGAGTCCAATTAATTATTAAGTCTGCCATCTAAGAAATTTCTTTAGTTCTGACCAAATCATAAAGTCTTGTAAAACAAATTTTAATTCCAGATTTTTAATTTATTTTTAAGCCCAAGTTTAGTTATTTGATTTCAAAGCTTAAAGACCAAGCCCAAGTCCTTTCTTATTTATTTTAAGTACAACTCTTAATCTCAAGGCTCAATTTAAAGCCCATTTTGAGTGAAGCCTTGTGAAACAAAACTTGGACTGCTTTAACCTATCTTTGATTTCACATTGAAAACATCTGAACGTTGCCTAACTGAAGAACCATCCCCTTGTTGCAATCTATTTGTTGCCAATGTCCCTTTTTCCAGATTTTTCTAAAGCAAAAATCCTCCCATGATCTCGGAACATATCTCCACATTTCCCTTGTATATACATATACATATACTCCCTGTTAACCACTCACGCAGTAACATCCAAATGCAGCAACACACAGAGCAAGAAAAATTACATTCACACTCACATGCACTCACGCGCTCTCATTCTCTGCCAATTTCACACTCAATTTCTGCAGTCTATACACATACCCACAAACCTACATAAAATATATACATACACAAGGCGGTTCCCAACAAACACTAACGTACAGTACACTCACCAGTTCCGACCAGAATACTCTACAGATATATATATATATATGCACGACACACACATACATAGAGAACTTCAGTGACCTTATTTGGTTAAAGGTGTACACACAAAGCTTCAATTACATTGCATACGCATGTATACAGGCAGTCTCTACTATCTTCTCTTCTAATGAATTAGCCTTAGCTCCTTCCACTGCCATCCCAACCAGCACCGTCCTTTCAACCATACAATTCAAAAAAAAAATAATAAGGAAACCAAAACAAAGAAACAACCACAGCCGCCGGACTACCACCATCGCCACCATGAAACCAGAAATTTCCACAAAATCAAAGCCAAGAACCCAAGCAACCCTTCAAACTTACCTGAAACCGCTGCTCTTGGCCGGAAACTATTGAACCAATCCTTGGCCAAAATTCTCTTTCGCAGACCCCGCTGCTGTTCAAACCTATGTCTCGCGAACTCTCTCTGCTATTTGAACCGAGCACCGCAAACTGCGAGCGATGTCGAACCATAGCCTTCGAACTCGATCGCCTTGTTTGAAATCTCCCATACCCTCTCTGATTCTTGATTCAAATTGAAAATTAGGGATTTAGATTTTTAAGTTAAATCCCATTGGCAACTCTAACCCTCATGATTTGTTGTGTCTTGTTTTGGTCCCTAGGATCCATTGGGTCTAAACTGACCAAAATCTTTTAGCTTCAAGAAAATTAGTCCCACAAAAATGTATTTGAGCCGATTTTAGTCCCTGATTTTATTGATGCTTAAGTTGATTCCAAAGTTTTCATTTTATCAGTTTTAGCCCTAAAATTTTTATTAAGTTATGTTTTAGTCCAATACCTTCAAAGTTTATTTATTTTACCCTAAATTTCAAGGTTCGTGATTTAATTTCATACTTCTATTTAATTTAAAATATTTTCAAAATTTCTAACATTAAATTATTTATTTGTCTAGACGAGGAGTATAATTTGACGTACCACTGATTCTCCCCTTATAGCTGAAACTCGAAAAAGGAAAGCATATTAAGGAAGATTCCTTACTAAAGTTGTTATCAAAGTTATATGCCCATGTTTTTGAAAATATGATACAATTGCATGTTATGTGTTTATGCATGTGCTTATGTCATTTATGGAATTTATATGAAAGTATGTGCATAATATAACTCACTTGAATCGGGAGCCAACATACTTAGCTCACCTTAGTCAGGAGCCCATAGGCTAAGCTCACCTTAATCGGGAGCTCTAAGCTTAGCTTTCCATTTTAATGGGCCCACAGACATAATTATTGCATGTGTACATGTGTTTAACTATATAATATGTATAACATGTTTATAAGCTCGTGCGCGGGAATCTACTGAGCGGTTCAAACCTTTATTTCAAAATATTTCAGGTCCTGGAACTGGCAGCAACTCGACTAGAGATGGCAATTGAAAGAAAAAAATGAATTGTATGATTGCTAAAGTTTTCTTCCGCTGAAATAATTATTGACAATGTTGTTATTTCAAATTTTGAATATCTTGATATTACTGACAATGTTTTCATTTGAAATTGTTTATAAAATATTATCATGTTATTTAAACAAAAAGAAAAGTTTTTCCACACTTATTTATATGAATGTTCAACTTCCGTGTTTATCAAAGAAATATAAAAGAAGCTTGCTAGCATCTCAAGTGCTTAGAACTCAGGGCATTATATTGAAATAACAAAAATGCCTTCAATTATTCGAGCGGAAGAAAATATTATTTAACAATTAATTAGTGTTTTAATTTCTCAGTTGCCACCGCTGGTCAGATTGCTAACAGCTCTAGGAACTAAAACGTTTTGAAATAACAGGTGAGTGTTTCGACGCACTAATTTTAAACATGCAATACATATTATGCAGATAAACACATGACTCATGCAATTAAAACTGTGGGTTTTCCATTTCAACAAGCTAATTATTTATATCTGTAATCCAGCCAAAATGACGAGCTAAGCCCGATTAAGGTGAGCTATATTATGTGCATACTTCCATATCAATACTATAAATCACATAAAACATCTGCATAAACACATAACATGGAATTGCGTCATATTTTTCATAAATCATGTGCACATATCTTTGAAAATAACTCTAGTAAAGGAATCTACCTTAATACGCTTCTTCTTTAAAGTTTGAGCTATAAGGGCAAATTAATCGCGCCTAGTCTAGATGAATAAAAGATAATTCAAGTTAAAATTTTAAAAATAGTTAAAATTAAATATAAATATGAAATTAAATTGTGAACTTTGAAATTTAGGATAAATTAACATAACTTTAAAGTTTTGGCTCAAAATATAGACTTCTAAAACTCTAGGGACTGAAATGAGTAAAACTGAAAATTTTGGATCAACTAAAACTTCAATATAAAACATAGGGCTGAAATAGATTAAAAAAATAATTTTGGGGACTAAAATTGGGTAAATGAATTTCTGTGAGGCTGGTTCTCATAGAATTGAAATATTTGGATCAAATAAAACATTAAACAAACCATAAGGACTGAAATAACAGAGAACAAAACCCAAGGATTTGGAGCTCAAATGGAATTCAACTTAAATCCCTAAATCAAATGATTTGCCCCAATTTCATTCAAAGAGAATTAGAGAGTTTAGAGGGGGAATGTCTGGGTCTCGATTAGTGATGATTGTGCTCGAGTTTTTTAGGTTCGACCGAGGTTCAAAAGTTGGCTTTGAAATTGGCCACTCGGGTTCACGACTTTTGGGGATTCGAGAACTCCGGTGATGTGGAGAGGTCGCGGTTTGTGTATAAAATTCGCGATAGAGGTTCGACCAGTTACCATCAAAGCTAGAGTGTTCGAGTTGGGTTTAGTTGACAAATAGGTGAAGGCTGAGGTTCGAGTTTTGGCTGAGATTGAGCTCACTGGCTAAATGGGTTCGAATTGGGGTTCGATTTCCAGCTAAGGCAAATGTTTTCTAGCGGATATTCGACTGAGGTAAGTTCATGCGTCTTAGGGTTTTTGGCTTCTGGTTCGTTTGTGGAAAACGATCTAAGGTTTAACTGGGTCAAAGGCTGGTTTGGCTAAGCTTGATTCGGATGGTAAGCTTATTTGATTGCAAGATTTGTTTTAAATTTGGGCTAGATTTTGGGCTTTAATCAAGTTTTTGGACTTAAAATGACTTGTAAAAAGCTTTATTGGATTTGAGCTTGAGAATTATAATTGGGCTTTGAAATAAATTGGGTTAAAGAATCGAACTCAAAATGAACATGGACTATTTTTTTTTTTTTGGAGGAAATTATAAAATCTACCCAATTTTGAGTAAGAGTCTTAATTATACCTCGTAAATGGAAATTAATTGCAAATCTACCCTTATTTCTTAGAAATATAGTTTTACTCCTTTCTCCTTTATTATTATTTATTATATATATATAACAGGAACAATAGACTGATCTTAGGGTTTATAAATTCTTATTCCTACGGCCGCGGCCACTTGTCCTCCGCCACGGCGCTGCCGCCACTCGCCACCTTTCATCATCAATATGCAAAAAACCCTTAGTCGCCTCTTCGCCGTCTACCATCTCATCTGCTACTCGCTGCAACCGCACTTCCACCACCATAGCCACAACCACACTTCCACTACCATAGCTGCAACCGCCTCTGATGCTATTGGGAACCACGCTACAGCTACATCCAGCTGCAACAATGCCTCTTTTTGTTCAGGATTTTGTGCGACGACGAGAACTCGAAGTCACCGCCACTTAATGCCCTCATATTGGCTGTGACTGCTTGACTCGATTCCGCTGCCACCACTTAACTAGATGCCTCCTCCACTTATAGTCTTATTATATAAATTTAGTTGAACTTTTTTATCATTTTGTTTACCCAATTTATGATATATTATGGTTGTTTGATTTTTGTTTCAATGTCTATTGCAAACTAGAAGAATATCATAACCTAGTGTAATTTGTAACTGGATGTGTTTTGTAACATAATGATATAAAAGTCAAATTTTTATATATATTTTTTTCATACCATGATTGTGTTACTTGGTGATCTTGGTGGCGTTAAGTGTGGGTTTGTTAACATTGGTGTATACTTTTTGCTACTATAATTGTGTAACTTGGTAACCTTTTCTACTATATGTCATGTTACCATGATATGATTTTTGCTACCTTGGGTTTTTTTGTTTTTGTTTTGATGTTTTCTTTTGTTACCATGTTTTTTTTTAATCATGTTACTTTAGTTTTTTTTTTTTTTTTTGGCTACTTTTCTTTTGTTACCATATTTTTTCATCATGTTACTTTAGTTTTTTTGTTTTTGTTACTTTTCTTTCGTTACCATCATTTTTTTATCATGATACTAGAGTTTTTATTTTTTGCCACCTTGTTTTTTATCATACTAAGGTTTTTTTTTTTTTTTGTTGCGATGTTTTCTTTTGTTACCACATTTTTTTATCATGTTGTTGTAGATTTTGTCTACTCTTGAATTTTTTTTTCTATCTAGGCTTCCATTTCGAAAAAACAGAGACAAAAATAATGGTAAACAATTAGGCCATACACCCAGCTTGGACAAAGCAAAATTTGCTAAACAATCAGCTAAAGTATTCTCATTATGAGGAATATGCCGACAATTACCACATTGTAACTTCATTAAGAGCACAACAATTTGTAGATATAGCAAAGCTAAGTTGCTATTTGTTTCTGGCTGCCCAAGTCCTTGAAATACCTTTAGCGCATCAACCCTAGCCTCACGTACCCACTGGTATTTCCCTGGCGCAAATAGTAAGCCAAACCACAAAGCCATAGCCTCTGCTTGCTCAACGATGTGTATTCCTTCCATTGTGACAGTAAACACTGCCACCACCCCCTCATTTCCCCATGCATAGCCATCCAGCCTGACGATCCCATCACACATCGTTGCATCTATCACTAAAAAGCCCTCCTCCATGCCAACTCCTCTCGCCGTGGATCTCGGGCAACAAACAGGCCCTTTTCTATCATCATCGCCCATCTATATTGTGTCAAGTACTCTAGAGCTCGCTCACAAACCACCTCGTGCTCACCCCCTACATTACAAAACAGATAGTTTCACCCACGCCAGAAGACCTATAACAACATGCAGATGTTTTCTTATATTATTGCTTTCTTAAGCATCAAGATTGATGCCAAAGTGAGTATGAAAACCCTATCTACAAGCTCTTTTAAAAGCTCCCAAGTAGCATGCACTCTTCCAGAACAATTTAGCCATCCCACATTTGAAAAACAAGTGTGTATTCCCGTCAACACCTCTGCACCCCACGCACTGTAACCTACTAATAACATGGTGTCCTGCTAAATTTTCCACTGTAGGAACTGCATTATTGACGAGCCACCACACAAATATATGAGCCATTTGGAGGGATATTTAAATTCCATATAAATTTCCAAAAAGGAGCACCTGAAGTAGAGCTACTTGGTTGCTTCTTCCAACTTAATGTTATCAACATATGGTACCCACTTTTTACTGAGTAAACTCTAGATGAAGAAAATGCCATGTCAATGTATCTGACTCATTTTTGTCTCCCAGTGGAATTGAAAGAATGCTTTCCGTATCTACAGGCTAGACTATAGATTTCACTAGTGGCTTATTCGAATTCCCATCTTCACCAATTAATTCTACCACCCATTGAGGCTTACTTTGTGGTCTTGTCCATGGCTGATAAGCTGACTCTTAAGGCATCGAGTTATCAAAATAAATTATAATGTCATCACCTCTTTCCATGCGTCACCTGGTGCCCTGAATGATCACCTCTGTAGCCCATAATAGGCTCTTCACAAATAAGAAGAGCCTAGTTTATCTTGAGCCTCTAGAATGCCATGATCATGAAAATACTTTACCTTTAAAATATGTCCCGCCAGTGACATTGGATGCTTCAGAAGTTGCCATGCTTGCTAGGCTATAAGGGCTTGATTAAATAACTGCATATCACTAAAGCCAAGCCCCTGATTGTTTAGCTCAACAAAGTTTTTCCCAACGCATCTATGCCATCCCCCGCCTATCACTCGTAGCAATCCACCAGAACCGAAGGATTAACCTCTGAATATCATCACACATGGCCCTTGGAATCCAGAATAGGCTCATTAAATATGTTAGAATGGCTTGTATTACTGACTTAATCAACACTTCCTTGCTAGCAATGGATAGCAGCTCATTTTGCCATTCTTTAATATTTTACCTTACTTTTTCCCTGATGTATACGAACGTCCTCCTCTTATTTCTTCCCATGACTGATGGAAGGCCCAGATAAGAGTTATGTGCTTGTATATGCTGGATGCCTAGTGTCTGAATAATTCCTTAATGTGCCTTCACTGACATGTTCAGACGGAAGGTGATTGTCGTCTTCTCCAGGTTTATCCTCTCTCCTGAAGCACGCCCATAGCTATCTAAGATACTCATGATATATTGGATTTCCTGTTGTGATCTGGTAAAGATGATGGAATCGTCTGCAATGAAAAGATGGTTTATCATAGGGCCTCCCCTACACACATGTTGTCCCAAAATCAACCCCCTCCATTCCGCCATACACAAAGCACCTGAGAAACCCTCAGTACACAATAAAAACAAATATAGAGATAGGGAACAACCTTGTCTAAGGCCTTTACTGGGAATAACCTCCCAACAATATTCTCTATTAGTGCAGAATATAAAGGATGTAGTAGAAATGCAATCATGAATCACCCTCACCCAGCGCTCAGGAAACCCTATCTTCTTCATCACAATACTAAAAAATCCCTACTTTACCCTGTCGTATGCTTTACTGATATCTAACTTTAGTGCAATGGACCTTACCCTCCCCTATTTCTTACTAGACATAGAATGTAATAATTCAAAAACAATAATAGCATTATCATAAATCAAGCGACTGGGAACAAAAGCACTTCGGTTAGGAGAATAAGGGGATCAAGTACCTATTTCAACTGGCTGGCCAGTGCTATTGAAATGATCTTATATAAGGTATTACACAAGCTAATTGGTCGCTACTCCGTTATCCTTTCTGGATTTCTCTTTTTTTAGAACCAATACTATTACCGTCTTATTAACCTACTTAACCATCTTTCCATCATTTAGAACTGCCAAACATGTCTTTACTACATTGCCTTCATCACGAACCAATGTTTCATGGAAACCATCAACCCCTGGTGCTTTGTATGGCGCCAAGCTAAACAAAGCACCATATATCTCTTCCTCATCAAAAGCACTCCCAAGAATATAGATTGCCTCCTCGAATAGTCTTGCTTCAATCCCCTCTACCTCCCTCTGCAAATCCTCTACAATCGGCCCCTTCTATTTGAAAAAGGAGTAGCAAAAAACTGCTCCACATACTCCACTGCACGCCTCTTACCCTCAATCCAGCTCCTATCACCAGTTTTCAACCTAAGTATTATATTTTCTTTACACCTCTCGCTATCCTTCGGATGGAAATATTTAGAATTATGGTCCCCTTCCTTTAACCATTCCAACCGAAATCTCTACCTCCAGTATGTCTCTTCCCTTTCTTCTAGCCAAGCAATGCCCTTTTCTAGGGCTTTGATCTCAACCATATGTATGTGTGGCCAGTCATCATACAAGAGCTTCAACTACTCCCTCTTCTTCTCCAGCTCTTTCTGCCATCCACCAAAACACTCCTTACTCCAGGCCTGTAATATCTTCTTAAAGCGCTCTAATCTTTGCATGACCACTCCAATAGGATTTTCCCATCCCAGCCCCCTCTTCCACCGCTACCAACCCTTTACCACCTCCTCATAACCCGTCTTCCGCGTCCAAAAGGGTTTGAATGAGAAGAACATCCTTCTAAACTCCCCCATCCCCTGACCCGGCCATCCCTTCAAGTAAAGAATAATTGGTCTATGATCGGAGAAAGTGAATGGTAAATGCATCACAGCCGCATTTAGATAGAGTCTAAACCACCATGAACATGCCACAAACCAATCTAACCGAGGCTGGATATTTGCCTCTCCAACCTATTTATTATTCTATGTAAACACTAGTCCTTGAAACTAAACCAATGATAGGCCACATTAAAAAAAGAACATCCTGAAAATCCTCCATGAATACCACTGGCCTCTTCTTGCACATTCTCTATCCCCCAGAGCCATAGTTTCATTGAAATCCCCTCCACATACCTGAGACAGATTCACTTGGCTTTTCAGACATCTCAGCAATTGCCAAGATTACCGATGATCATTAAGCTTTAGGTTCCCATAATCATTTGCAGCCACTAAGAGCCTCATTTTATATGGAAAATCCTTGCTAATCAAACACACTCTAAATTTTCACTCCGTACGCTGTATGGGTAGAGCTCTTACAAAAAATTTATATATAATGATGCACACTAACTTGAATAAGAAAAATATGAAACGGTAACCTTGTGTAAGAAGGGTCAATGATATCTTTTAAATGAAAACTAAACCAATCTTACTCAAAAACACATATAATACGGATTCAATTCAAGAAAATAACACAATTCTTTTTATTCAAGTGCAACCAATAACCATAGAAATGAATGAAAACTTGAATAGATAAGTTGCTCAAAAGTTCTACATACCCCAAATGGGTTGAGCCCTCAAAAATGTCCAAAATAATTTAAAAAACTAAAATGTAAAGTAAAGAAATGACTCACAACCGGAAAACATTTTTTTAATTCGAGTTAAAAAAAAAGGAAATCGGCTGTGGCAAAGCGAATTGCAAAGCAATTGATTGAATTCCTCAGTTCAGCTACCCTAAAAATTGGTGTCATGGGTTGAAAATAGACTTTGGACGCAAAAGTTACACGCATTACTTCAATCATTGCCAACTGTACCATTCCAAGTATGCAATTGTAGCATTTTATGTATGCAAGCCAATTGTATAAAATAAAAATTACGTCATTCAAAATAGGAATTTGAAAAAAAAAAATCAATTCAAATAAAATAAAAAGGAGGTCATTAAAAAGGATTAATGACCTCATGATGAGGTAACTAGAGTAGAATTTAATTTTGCCAACTAAAATGGGTGGGAAAAATTACTCTAATTGTTCCGACCCTCGTGATGAGGTAACTAGAGTAGAATTTAATTTTGCCAACTAAAATGGGTGGGAAAAATTACTCTAATTGCACCGACCAACTGTCATATTATATATATTAGATAATCAAATTCAAAATAGAATGCCAAAAAAAAAATCAATTCAATAAAATAAAAATAGAAAAATAAAGGAATTATTGATGTTATGAGGAGGTAACTATAATAGAATTCTAATTGTGCCAACCAAAATGGGCGAGAAAAAATTATTCTAATTGTAACAACCAATTGTTGTATTATATGTTGTGTGGTGGATAATCGAATTCAGAATAGGAATGAAAAAAAATCAATACAATAAAATAAAAATAGAAAAAAATTAAGGGATTATGACTTGGAAGTAAATATAGTAGAATTCTAATTGTGCCAGTAAAAATGAGTGTAAAAAATTATTCTAATGTTGGCCACTGACTTTGTACAATGGGCAGTAAAAGTTATTCTAATTTTACTCAACAACAATTTTATGAATCGGCAATATTAGAGATCATGGTAGAGTACCAGTTGACTGTCATATGAGCCCTTGACCATCTTTCATAGCCGGATGTTTCTTGTAAATTGATTTAGTCAGGGACTGTACTAATTTATTAAAAAAGTAAGGCCTATACTTAGATGTTCTTGAAGTTGGGCTGATTGTTTAGTTTTAAAGCAAGTATATCAATGAATACTTTTTTGAAGCATCCTTTTCTTTTTCTTTGCAGTTGAGATGTGCAGAAAGTTAGATTTTGCATAGATGATTTTGAGTACTTGAGGAGAGTTGTGGTGTTCTTTCATTTGTATTTGGTTTTTGAGGTCTAGGTATTAAAACATTAAAATGCAATATTGAGAAATTTCTAAATCATTATAATCTTGCAAATTTTAAATTAAAAGAGCATGTGCTACAATAATATATTAAATAGTCAAAATGTTTTAGGACTAAACAAAATTTATTCAAAGTGGTAGATCTAATTAGATGGGATCACAGAATGTTTTTTAATGTGGGAATTAATAGAACATACCAAGTAGTTTGCAACCTCCTCACTGATGTCTCTGATATTGCTCATGTGAAGGTTGAAATCATTCAATGTATATGAACGGGCAGCTGCATTGAAATGTCCATCTACTCCCTTGGTTTTGCCTCCGTAGTTTTGCTTAACATTGTCTAGCAAGTGGTAAGAGCATGCCACATGAGCTGCTCTAGGAAATACTCCTTCAGCCACACTTGCTATACTCCTGTGACGGTCAGACACTATGTAGAGATTTTCCCTTTCCCTTAACGCTTCCCTTAAGCGTTGCAAGAACCAACCCCAGGATTCAACAGTCTCACCATCCCCAACCCCAACCCCAAATGCTAAGATGAAAATGTGATTGTTAGCATCTTGGGTACATGCAGTAAATAATGTTCCACCGTAGATGCCATTTAAATAGGTTGCATCTATGATAATAATTGGAC
>CAVNYN010213309.1:0-27878 GCA_963692815.1 Nyctanthes arbor-tristis
TATTGTTCATTAACAAGGATTTCTCTATTTAGCTTACATAATAGTTTAAATTTCTTGTTAATGAACAATATTAAATTTTACACTTGACATATTTTTATTCCCGAGGTATGGGGTTTTGGCCCAACTCTTTTTACAATAATACGGGCTTCTCTTTCTGTATATATCTAAAGAAGTGTGGATACAATATTTTGTTGCTTTTTAGTAGAAAACTATTATCTTTTTTGACAAAAAAGTAGAGCATTTTTATGAAGCTTTGGATTTTCCAATTTTTCCTAAGGGGACTATTTTTTTAATTGTTACCCAGCCAGTCAGTTTAGTGGAGATGTTCTATATTTGAAATCTCCTATTTATTTACTATTTATTTATTTTTTCAATTATCCATGTCTGTCACAGTTCATTGATACAATGGAAACAAAGTAAGTGTTAGCATATAATGTACTTGACATTTAATATGATTAGGAGGAGGATATTGAGAGGGAGCTAGCCGACGTGACATTTCAAGAGCTGTTAAGAGCGCGGTCTGATGGGTCAGAGAGGTTGTATAGGAAGCCCAATGCAGAGAAAAAGGCTAGTCGAGCAAATAAAAACAGGTTTTTTACTTGTCTTGATCGTTTGAATGTTTTGATCTTTTTTTTCTTTTTTTTTTTTTAATGATTTTATCAGTTACACCATCATTATTATTTTTTAAGAATTTTGGTGACTGTTAAGGCCTATGGAGATGAGCAGCAAGAAGCCGGTCAGCAGATTCAGAGAAGTCGTCCAAGTTCCTAAAAGAGTGGGTTCTATCGTTTTTCATCGATTTGTCATTCAACTTGCAATGTAAAAGGTCTTAGAATGCTGAAGTGATACTGTTTGTTTGCGTAACTTTCTTGAGGGCATAAAATTTACGCGCTTTGCACCACTCAACCTCTTTAGTCCTTTTCTTGGTGGTTATACTTGTAAATTGCTAGAAATTATGTTTCTTGTCCTATTCGTCAATTTACCAATTTGAATTTCATAGTTGCATGAATAGCTAAAGATATACTCCATTATGTAGAAGTCAGCCTGTGAGTTTAATGTCTATGATGTGGATTTGCAAGAATCTTTTGTGGCCAATCTGTTATGAATGTTTGCTATGAACAATTTGATTTTAACGCATGTTCTTAATGATCTTTAGATGAAATTACCAGAGAAGAATAACTTTGCTGTGGCAACTAATGTTGATGCTGTGGTTTCATAACATTTGCATTCATGTATCTTGTCTTGACAAAGTCAACCTTGCCATAAATTGCTTTGACCTTTATTTCAGGTCATGCACGATCCTCGTTTTGAATCATTGTGTGGTAAACTTGATGTAGAAGGGTAAGCTTTGATTTTATTCATAAAGATTTGATGGTTCTTCTTCTTATAACTTCTCGTAATTGAATAGAGGTTATTACCTTCTCATAATTGAATAGAGGATTATTTTGATTAAATTGTTACATTCAGTTATTATTAAAAGTTTAATCCTTTGGTCAACTCACTCATATATATATACATATATATATATATAGAGGATGGCTTTCGTGTTCAATGCCCTTTGGCGAATGCCATAAGGACAATTTATCTTTCAGTCATGGGGACCCTTTGCATTGCCTCCAATAATATCTCAGATACTGGAAAAGAATTGAAAATTATCGTATGATCATGATGATACACCACGACGACGACGATGGTGCTATTTGCTTTCTGCCCCCACTTCAGCGAACATTTTACAATAGTTGAGAGGCAAAGGATTACGTGCAACAGAACTATATCTAAATAGCCTGGTTGCTTAGTATCTGGCATTAGTGTCCTTGAGCTTGATCTGGACTTGGAAGTGAATAATTTCCATATCTTTTCAGAGTATTTATACTGTGAGTCTGTGATTGCATGGGTTATGTTGCATGACACATGCTCTGGATGTGCAGGTTTAAGAATAGATATGATTTTCTCTATAAGGATAATTTGCCTGCTGAAAAAGAGGTAGCATTTCGATATGTTAAATGATAATCTATTCTGGTTTTATCTTGCTTCTGCGAAATATATTTCTCCTCTTGGCATCTGTAGGAATTAAAGCGAAAGATGAAGAAAGCGAAAGACCCAGAAGTTATAAATAAGTTTAAGGAGAGCATAGCTCATATTGTAAGTGCTTATACACATGGATGTGTTGCAAAACCAGATATTTTCAGCTAGATGCTTTCAAAATTTGGGAGATAGTGATTTATGTGATAGGCTCATTTATAGGATTTTCTTCCACTTTTGAGCTTGATCAATTGCGAAAATTACACCATATTGGTCTCCAACTAATTGCCCTACTAGCAAGTTTTTCCAGAGTGCTTAAGATGAAATCTTCTATTGGTAATAGAAGCTGCACGATCAGTACTTAATGATAGAAACCTTCCAATTCTCTATTTAATTGCCATGTGGGATTCAAATTTTCAGCTTTACGAAGCTCCGTTTGTTACCCAACTTGTATTGGGGCACAAGATTTTGACTTATTCGTGTTTTTATGAGAGCACATCATGATTTGATGAAAATTTGGATGGAAAAATTTATTCAATTTTGGTGTCAATGTTCAATTTTCCTATTGCATCTCAACTTACTTGAAATGAAGGCGCTTTCTCAAGTTAAACTAGTTTTCTGCTGTGCATATTCATTTTTTAGCACATTCCAAACTGATTGATCTCTCCGTGATTCTCTTAAATTATTTTCCTTGCCAGGACAGAGAATTGAAGCCTACAGCAATGAAGCAAACTGAGAAGGATATTTTAGCTGAGCACAAGAGGAAAGAGAGAGAAGCTGCAAAGAATGGGAAACGGCCTTATTATCTGAAAAAATGTGATTCTCCTTGCTCATCCTCCATTACCCACCCCCACGCCCAAAAGGAAAAGGGAGAAAAAAGGTTCCTGCTTCTGCTCTCAATTGTTAGAACTCTTGTTTTACTGAAGCATGGCTGCTGAGAAAGGCTTCAGTTATTTTCCCTACGTCATGCCCTAAGATTTGGTTTTATGAAAGTAATGGGAAAAATAAGAAGACCTGGTATAATCCAAACCTCAAGGTACTCCAGACACAAAATAAGGTCAAAATGGATGAAGTAGATGTAAAGACACAAGTAACCTAAAAATTGTCTAATCATGCGCTGAATAATTCATATTATCATTTTGCTTTGCAGCTGAGATCAGCAAGCAAAAGCTTATGCTGAAATATGAGGAACTCAAGGTACGTGCAATGGCAATTTTAGTACATTCTTATGGAATGTCACCATAATGTTCTTGTATATCATAGAATTTAACATGTACTCCTGTGACCTGTTAGGCGGCTGGCAAGCTGGAGGCTTTCATGGACAAAAAGAGAAGGAAGAACGCTGCAAAAGATTACAGATACATGCCATATCGACGTCCTGCAAAGCAAGGAGGCGAATGATGTGATGCAATTGTACAAGCATATTTCAGGGGACTCCTCGCATCATCGTCGTCGTCATCATCATCATCATCATCATCAACATCATAGCTCATTCCATTTTTCATGTCATATGAATGGATGTCTTCTCATTTTTGTTTTCGTTTTCGTTTGATGAAAAGGGAAAGTGCAAAATGGTTTCCAGTTCTAACCTAATTTAATCTTCTGATTCTAACATAGAGATGATTAGTGTTGTTTTTTTCCATGAAAAGTAGCCGGGTTCCTTTATTAAAAATGATCTAGTTACATACATATGACATTACATAGTGTCATACGTCATGTAGCATGTATCGGGCACACTATATGGTTGTGATTTCCCATGTGGCGTGTTCTGATGTACACCATATGGCTATATAGCACTAGAACGGAACTAGTTCCTTTGTAACTAGAGATGTAATTTCATATTTTGTTGGGTGTATTGTAAGTAGATTAATTTATATGGTTCAGATTTGATAATTAATTGAGATTCTATTAAGGATTTATGGCGCCTTGTGATGGTCTTCTTTTTATGCCTAGTCTGAACGCCATACTATTTTAGCTTGTTTGTAGCATTCGTAATGCATGTTTTATGACTATACAATTATCTTAAAAATGTGCCAAGTTAAACGAGGCTCAATGACATGCTACTGATGTTTGTCTGGTCTAACTTGGAGCTTTGACACGAGCCATTGTTGTGTACTTGAGAATTTCTATCTTGAGTTTTAAGCAAACAGGTGGCTCTCCATCTTTTTTTTTTTTTTAATGGAGTCCTAATATTGTACTGAGATTTGAGTATCCTTATTTGTGGACAGTACATGAAGCCGGGCTATTGATTCCCAAGTTGCACAATATCGAGAAATGCCCAAGTAGTTATAAATGTATGGATTAATTGGGTTGGGTGCCATGCGTTCTTATAGAATGAGTCGCTTGAATGAGTTTCGAGTAGAGAGATTCCTTGTCCCGACTTTTGAATTTAAATGAAACAACTTTGAATTGCTAACTCTTTGCCATGGGGAGGAAGACTTGCCAAGGACTTCGTTCGATGGATTCTTGCTTTGCTGATTCGTTCTTTGGACGGGTCTCCTCCACATGATATAATTATTCAAAACAAAGCTATTCGAGTTGCTTAGATGATTTTTTTCACATCCTAAAAGAAATTAAGATAGAAGGTTTGTGTCACACCCGCTAATTTTAAAAATATTTTCGAATACTGTATATTGATTAACAATTTCCGTAGCGGAAGCTTTAATATAAATAGCGAGACGTGACGTATAATACAAACAAATAGCTTTTAGCTTAATAAAGCTAATTGCCTAAAACTAACAAGTTGTTAATTTTAAAGAATCATTGCAACTTGGTTGGTCAATAACATGTAAATAATTCATCAAGTTATATTAATCGGTATTTTTCATGGATTGTCAAAACGAGCAAAATTAATCTTTTCAAGACAAATTATTGGAAAGCTATTATACTAGAAGGTAAGTTGCCAATGTTATTTAAAATTAGAAATACATTTATAGAGAAATGAGCATATTTGTTAATACAAAAGATATTAAATTCATACTATCTTCAAAGACAGGTTGTTACTACATGTAAAAATCTACTCCAGCTCGCGAGTATGCTCCAACCCATGGCTTGCTTTGCTTTTTAAATGTCATATCTTCAATTATCTACAAAATTGTAGTAAAGGGGGAGTGAGTACGAACTATGAAGTACACAGTGAGTAACAAAACTCTTTGATTCACCTTTCATTTGAAAGATTTATTTTCAAGAAAACCATTAAATGCACAAAGTTTTTCAATGCACAAGAGGACTCTATCACTAGTTAAACTACTACTCGTGGTGCGCGTAAGATTCATATCAATTCAATAACAATTCAATCAATCATGGCCATGTACAATTAAGTGGATCCACAATGAACCCCGGCTGACCCTTACCGAAGTTTTAATTCAAAGCAAATACCACACTAATATTTCATATTTCGAGATCATTGAATATGTCATAGTGTGGGAAACAATTCAAAGCAATTCAATACAAGATGGATAGAGCAACTAGTGATTCAAATGCAATAAATCAATCTTTCTTTTCAATGCATCAAATCTATGTTTGTCTCATGGAATATTTCAATTAAAAAGATGCTTATCGTATCGAAACGTTATAAATGCAAAAAGGGAATTAAAGTATTAGTTACTCACCTCTTTAACTTAGTTTTTCCAAAGATTCTTTAAATCGTTGATAAATGCTCTCAAAACCTCAATTTTCCTTGATCAAAGTGATATTTCAAGTTGTATTTATTATATATATGAAGAGAGGTTATTTACAAGTGCAAAACCAAGTGTTTGATAGGTTTTAAGGGTTGTTTTCCTCTTCTCACTTCATTTGGACGAATTTCTTTTATTTTTGAAACTCTTGATACTTACTAATAAAAAGTAAAGTATGGGAAGAAAGAGCCAAAATATGGAAGTGGAGGGGAAGGGAGAGATAGGGACGTGGAGAGGGAGAGGAAAATGGTAGGGTTGGTTGGGGGTTGGTTGAGGAAGGTTTAAGAAAATCCTTATCCTTTCCCCTTATTTATAGTTGCTAAAAATATCCGAGTTTAGTTGTTTTTAATAACTCTTTGAGTTTCGCTAATCAAACTATGACACGTGGCGCAATGTGGCGCCGCACACTTGGCAGAAAATTGTTCGGGCAGTCCTTACACTTTGGGTTGCCTTATGATTAAGTCATAACGTTTTGATTCTCGTTACTTGAACCCTTTCACTTAATAGGGTTTTACAATTAGGTTATCAACTTCCAAAATATTAATTAATAACCACATTTTTTACTTCTAGGCTTCCTTGAGTCACAATTCTTTGAATTTTTGTGACATTTCAAACGGTTATTCGATTATTGTCAAAATAACATTTACCTTATCAATAGCGAACTCATGTGGTTATACAATTATTATCAATACATTGTCAATAACCATATTCAAATTCCAATTCATTGTCCAAATATCAATTATATTCCAATAATCGTGTTCCAATTCTTGACATTTATTTACGTAGGAACCTTGCAACTTTACAATGAAGGCAATTCAATTCGATCACGTTGTCACATTCCCATTCTTGGCATTTATTTAAGTGACAAACCTTATATCCTTTTAATTGATGCAATACAATTGCATTGTTACATTCGAATTCTTGACAATCTTGTAACTTCACGATTCAATATGGTTATACAATTACATTCTACTTCTTGATATTAGATCGTGTAACCTTTTAAGTAATTCTCAATTATTGTCAAAATATCATCTCTCGTTAATTTTTTGTGGGATGTTACAGTTTGGGTTGCATCCCCCATTATAATAATAATAACAATAACAAAAACAAAAAGGCGCGAAACTGTGCCAACATGTAGTTTTATGATATATAGAACTAGCATTCGAAAGTAACTTGTACCTACTTCCACATTATTGATTTCCCTTCAAATATGTAAAAATCTTATATATAATATTTTCTATATTATCTTTTATATATATATATATATAATATTATAAAGGGAAACTTTCATAATTATTGAATATGGAGGATTGCCTTTATAATATTATCATATATATAAGATAATATATTAAAAAAAAGTTACTTATAAAGGAAATCTTTCATAATAATAATTATTATCGAATACATGGAGTAATAATTAAAATAGACATTTAAACCAACAGCAAAGGGGGGAAAAAGGAAAGAATTTAAAGAAAGGTTTCCTATAAATACCCGGCATTTCCCACCCAGGCCCAAACCCAAAGTTGAAGTTTCATAACTAAATTTCTTGAAACAATGGAGAGCTCTTTCCTGGTTCCAGCTTTGTTTTTGTTTGTACTCTTTATCATATTCAAGAACTTAACGTCTTATTTCGTGTCAAAGAGCAGCCAAAAACTACCACCAGGGCCAAAACCATGGCCAATTATAGGAAACATCCCACACATTAGGATCTAAGCCACATGTGACTTTAACAAACTTAGCCAAAATCTATGGTCCTATTATGTCTCTGAAGTTAGGAACTCAGTATATGATTGTCGGATCATCGCCGGATGCAGCCAGAGAAATCCTCAAGACCAAGGATCGTATTCTTTCGGGGAGATGTGTTCCCAAATCTGTTCCAGGGACAAAGGAAGAATTGGACCATTCGTCGCTTGGGTGGGCTGAAGAGTGCAATGAGAATTGGAAGTTTTTACGTACATTATGTCGTTCTGAACTCTTCTCAAACAGGGCCTTGGAGTCTCAAGCTCGACTGAGGGAGAAAAGCTTAGCAAGGCTAGTGAATTTTGTGGGATCAAAAGAAGGTGAGGAGTTGAAAATTGCTGAACTGGTTTTTGCAACTGTGTTTAATGTATTGGGGAATGCTGTGATGTCAAAGGATTTTACTGGGTTGGAGGAGAGTGGCCAGGTGAGAAGCATCATACGGGGGACTATAGAAGTGGATGCAACTCCTAATTTATCAGAATTTTATCCATTTCTTAGCAAGTTTGATCTTCAGGGTATACGTAGGAAGGAGCCTGTTCTGATGGCAAAAATGTGTGCCCTTTGGGAACCTATCGTCGAAGAACGACAAAAAGGGAGGATTAATAGCTCTTCAAGACATCATCAAGATTTCTTGGACACCCTTCTTGACAATGATTTCACCAACAAGAAAATCAACCAGTTGTTCATGATTAGATCTCTTTCTTTCTCTTCCCCTGATCCTCAGCACTTACAAAACAAATTAAGATAAAAGTTTTTGTTATTGTTATTTGTTAGTACTGTTTGATGCAATCTAATATTGTATACCAAATCATTTTATTCATGTTCTATTTCTTTTCTAACAAATATTTCAAATGCAAATGGCTTATTACCATGTCACAGGAGTTGTTCTCAGCTGGCACAGACACGAATACAGGTACTATAGAATGGACAATGGCAGAACTTTTGAGAAAACCCGAGGCCATGAAGAATGTTCGTCTAGAGATTGACACTAGAATCAATGAAGACTTCCCTAAAAATTCCAAAGAAATACACTTACCTTATCTCGATGCATGTATTAAAGAAACACTGAGGCTACATCCTCCTGCACCCTTGCTACTTCCTCACCCGGCTACTGAAACCTGCCAAGTAATGGGTTACACAATACCAAGAAATGCTCAAGTAGTCGTAAATTTTTGGGCTAGTGGGCGCGATGCATCCATATGGGATGATCCACTTGAGTTCATACCTGAGAGGTTCCTTACCTCGATTTTGGATTTTAAAGGAAAACGACTTTGAATTCATACCCTTTAGTGCCGGGAGGAGGATCTGCCCCGGCCTTCCTTTGGCTACAAAGATGATGCCGTTGATTCTTGCTTTGCTGCTTCACTTTTTCGAGTGGTCTCTTCCTCAAGGAAATTATCCAAAAAAGATAAACATGAATGAGAAATTTGGTATAGCTATGCCAATGGAACATTCATTAGTGCTGGTTCCAAAAGCTAGAAAGAATTACTTGGTGAAATGATCATTAATTACTATGCATCGCACATTATGATAAATGATGAATTGGTTTGATCATGTAAGATTGTAGGATTATTTCTCATGAGATCTTTTATGTTGATTTCTTATGTGTGTGTTGATGTTCTCATTTCGAATGCTATTTATGAATAATAATCCTCTTTTCAAAAATAAAACTCTAAAAATCAACATGCATCGCGCTCATTAAACATGTTACTAGTATGTATAATTTCCAAACATGTAGACAGGCTGCAACTTCTACTATTCCCACGCTCCGAAGCCGCATGAGCCCTCCACGCATTGCTATCGACCACCATCTTCGATCACTATTGACCACAATATGTCGAACGAGCTTGGCCTGCTCGGACTGTTTGCGGGTCAGCCTGCAACAAGCTCGATTGAGCCAGCATGGGACCTATTAATTTGACATGAGCCAAGGCTCAGGCTCAGCCCCCATAATGGGGCCGACTCGTGTGGCTCAGTCGTGTCATTATACATATGACCAGGGACGGAGCCCTTTTAGGACGAGTGCGGTCCATGGACCGCACTCAAGTCGAGGGAAGTCCACTTAGACTTGGGCCAGACCGCACTGGCCCAAGTAAAAAATTTTAATTAAATCTAGGCCAAGATTGAGGAAATGAATGGAGCTCAAAAAATATAAAAACTTCACTCTATAAGCCCAAGACAGTCAGCCCAAATCATTTTGTAATTCACAAATCAAATTAATAAAAAATCAAATGATACATACATACAAAAACAGAGCAGGCAGCCAGCGAAGATGAAACTTCTCGGTTCTTCCTCTTCGCTCGATCGAGGTACCTTACCTCCCTTTTGAGGTTTCAAAATCTGAAATTTCGGCAACTAGAATGCTTCTAGAAGCTCGAGGTGAAGTGAAGGTAGTCTCTTTTTTGTTTTTTGGATCTCTTTTAAATTTATAAGCTCAAGTATTTCTTCAAAATATCTATGACAATTCTAGTTTTATACTTCTTTTAGTATGTTTTCTCTTAATTTATTGCTGATTTTAACAATAATTAGAGTTTTATTTTACTTGAGATTGTTTATCTGTATTGTCTATTGTCTTAGGGTTTCTTCAATATTCTTTATTTGTAATGGAATTTGTCAATTTGAGGCTTATTATTGAATTAGAACCTTAAGAATTTATTAAGTTAGTATTAGACAACTTGGAATTGGGCTCTTTTTTTTGGTGTGGGGGGAGGGGTTCATTTGAGTTTGTTTGAAATAATTTTAGTTATTTTTTTAATATATTTTTCATGTTGCTCTTTTGCTGTAACGCTGCTCAACTCAAGAACCAGATGGACGGTGACCTAAAATTGTCATATAGGAGTGGTTTCAAAAGCTCTCAGTACTCCATTTGCTTCCGCAATTATTTTACCTTGTTGTACCATCCAAAAATGTGAACATTATTCTCTCTTACACCACACCAATTTTAGTCTGCTGTATATAGGAGTAAAGCTATAAATAAATTTTATAGTTTGAAGTAGATTATGGAAAGACACTTCAAAGGAAATTTTGGACCGCACTCACTAAAAATCTTAGCTCCGCCCCTGCATATGACTATATTTGTAATAAACAATAAAGAAGGACAAAAGAGGTGCAGTTAGTAAAAAGCATATATACTTCAGTATGCAATTTCCTCGTCGGGTCCAATAATGAGTTACGTAATACAGAGAAATGCGCACACAGTCGTAAACACATGACCTGAGTGCCATGCGTCGATTTATGGGACAAGCCACTTAAGTTCAAACCAAAGATATTTTCACCTTGGCTTTGGATTCTATGATAAGGAGAAGGGTCTGCCTCAGGCTTCCCATGGCTACAAAGAGATTTCGGTCGATTCTTGCTTCGTTTGGTTCGTTATTTCGAGTGGTATTTCCACATGGAAATAATAATCTGAAAGAGCCAAACTTGATCAAGTTTGGCGTTGCTAAGCAAATGGGATATATCCTACAGGCACATAATAATAATTAACACAAATGAAGTCTAGAGTTCGAACCACACCTGCCATATCCCTATTTTCCCATCCCATCCCCTCACCTCCCCTCCCCTCCCAACAAAAAAAAATGAAAGAAAAGAAAGTAACACGCGGTATCACTTTTTAAATTAATAGATATCATTATACATATGAATTAGTGGCCTTCATGTTATATGCACGTCATGTATTTCAAATTCATGTATGGAAAATATTGTAATAAAATTAAACGTTTTTGAACGCTATCCTGTGCATGTAGTACATCATTGCGTTCAAATAGTTCAATTCACCTGCAAAGCTGCAACTATGACCATTGCTGTATAAAAGCAAGTGAAAGTAATGTCACGCGGACACCCTTCCGACATCCTACAGGAAGGTACTATGGATAATCGTACAAGTTTTATTTAAAAAGAAAAAAAGAACATGATTCAGAAAATCTATTAATATTTTTCTTTTCTTGGGTGTTTCTACAAAAATAATAAAATTTTCTGCGAAGCTCAGTTTACGAATATGTCTCTATTTCCCGTCTCCTTCGGGCAATCCATGTGCCAAATTGAACAAAGTGTTTGACAAATGAGCTAGATTATAATCTGTCATACAACATCATTTCATTAGTTTCACTTTTTTCAAAAAGTCAAAAAGTAAAGTCAAGCCGCAATTGTTTATTTTTTACAAAAAAACAACCAATAAAATGATACAACGTCACAAATTATAATTCAGATTATAATTCATCTCCTTGCCAAACACTTTCGAAGTGTTATTATTTTTATAAAATTTCTTTGTAAAATGTCACATTCTTTATTACTTTTTCAGCAGAGTCACATGCATTAAAAAGCTCGCCCGAGTTCCGTATAAATTTATAATCTTTATCACAATTTCTTAGAGACCCCAAAACATGCACATACATACTCACTCACGCACAAATATATATTGAGTTATGCTATTTGAATAAAAGAGGATACAAAAAGTTAAATAAAATTGACACATGGTAAGATCTTGTTTTTCAACACATCAGATCACATTTAAATTAATAACAATCATATAGACCACATATCTATTTTGTTAAACACTGATAGGTGCTTTATTAGGTTGTTTAATTTCTCCATATTAGTAGTTTATTGTATGTTTTGTTATGCTAAAATATTTGTTTATGCTTAATTTGTTTGTATGTTATATGATCAAGGAAATAATTAAAAAGATTCAAGTTCGGGCGTGCACTGCAAGGATTTTGGAGTTCAGGGACGAAGGCGTCAAGCAACAAAACATAAGGGACCAAAAAAGAAAAAAACAGAAGAGGCTGGTGCGGCCGCACCATCATTGCATAATTTGGCAGAAAAGGCAGTGCGGGTGCACTGCCTGATTGGTGCACCCGCAACAGCCTGTACGCGCGGATTTCATTTGATTTTCCTTGTTCCTTTAGTACTCTTTTTATGGTATAATTTTTACACGATTTTCATTATTCTCTTAGGTTTTTAGACCTTATATAAAGATATCAAGTTTTAGGAATAGAGACACAACTTCACACAATTCTATAAAATTATTTATTTTACATCAAAGATAAGTTTGGAGAAAGATTTTCCTGAATGAGCAAACGGGGCTAACTTCTTTCTGTATCTGGTTCAAGGGCATGTTGCTACTTCTTATTTTTAATTAATCAATTCCAATAACATTGTTTCTTACTCTTTTTGTGAAATTGATTATGTTATTCTATTTTTCATGTTTATTAATATTGATTGTTTAATCTAGTTTAGGCCTACTACTTTGAATGATTGATGTTCTATTGCTAGAATTGAGATTCAATTCATAATTGTTGTTTCTCCTAATTCTCGTAGCAACTAATGATTGTTAATCATTAACACAACCTAAGTTAAATAGATCGAACTTGTAAATTTATTGCTTAGATTAACTTATTTTCCTAATTTTTGATACAATCATTATTCTAAATCTAGAGATCTTATTTTAGGTTATCTAAACAGTTAGGTATAATTGAAGAGTTTATTTTGATTAGATATACTTAAGGGAAAATTCAGTTAGTAGAGCTAATTGTTGCCTAGAGTTAATAGTTTTGCAAGAAAATAGAAACGACGTTGCTATTGCTTACTATCTTTTATGTGAAGTGCACAATTGAACAAGAATTAGAGCTGACATTCATGTTTTTATCTTCTTCCTGTACTTATATTTTAATTGCTTTTATTCTTTTCTTTAGTTTTGAGTTCCATATTTCACAAAACCCCACATTTTCTCTAGTTGACACGAAGTACTTGATATATCTAACTTTCTCTGTGGATTCGACCATTACTCTCCGCTTCTATAAGTTATTTTAATTTAGTGGAGTAAGGTATTTATTATTTTGGCGCATTCGACACGTAACCAAACTCTTTGTCCTTTCTTTTGTTCCAATAGAATTATTCATATATATTACATTACAGTACATATATGCACGTACAAACTACAAACTAATACAAATTATTCGCAAAACTTGCCAAAAATTTTGTGAAATTAAACTAACTTTCAAGTATCATACATTCTTTGTTACTTTTTAGTCTAAATAATCGTGTACATAAATAGAAGGCGTTGCTTCACCACGAAATTTAGTAAATTATAGTTATTACAATTTAGCCATATTATAACTTATGATTAAAATTTTGCACAAAAGTTACTGCCTAGAATGTAAAAGCTAAACATTAATAATGACCTTGGATTTGGATAAAAGGTGCTTTTGTACATTTTTTTCCGTCTTCTTTGATATATATGAAGACACCTGCGTGAATCACGTTTCTAATTCTTGATTTATAAAAAATAATACTTTTCGCTTCGATGATAATTATTTTTTAATCTCTCAATATAAAAGCATCTATAACAATGAGAAAACGATCTCTAAACTAGATGAACAATACTATTATTAACAGAAATATAAGATGGAATTAATAAAAAGGTACTGTGTCATATCTACAAAGAATCGATTTTTCCGCAAGAGTCACCCTTTCTTCACAAGGGTTGTGCAATTATCTTTAATTTTTACATATAGATGTAGAAGTGCTATTATTTTTTAGTACATAGTACATAGAAGATGCAGAACGTTAATGTTGGAGGTTGTGAACAACAAATTAGCCATGTAAGATGTTTTACATTTTGATATCAAAAATTGTCAAAATGAGCCTCAAACCTGCCAAGTAATGCGTTACACGATACCGAAAAATGCTCAAGTAGTCAGTAATGCTTGGGCAGTTAGGCACGATCCATTCTTGTGGAACGAGCCACTTGAGTTCAGACCAAAGAGATTCCTCAACTCAACACTTGATTTTAAAGGAAACGACTTTCGGTTCTTACCCTTTAGCGCAGGGAGAAGGATCTGCCCCAAGCCTTCCCATGGCTACAAAGGGCCATTCCTTTGATTCTTGCTTTGTTACTTCACTCTTTTGAGTGGTCTCTTCCTCCTGGAAATGATCCAAAGGAGCTAAAAATGAATGAGAAATTTGGTATAACTATGCGAATGGAACAACATCCATTAGTGCTGGTTCTGAATACTAGTAAGAATTGCTGGGTGATTACAATTCAGCTTCAACTTCTAGATTAAATAATACTATTCATCACTGTAAGTGACAATCACTATTCTAGGTGTCAGTATAGCAGTATTAAACTGTAAGTGTGGGGACATATGACCTAACATTTAATGCTATCTAAAGATGGTGATCGTCACCAGTGAATAATTGTACTCGTGTTTGTTTGTCCATTGGTTTGCTGTAGTTAATTCAAATTTGAATTCTTCAATTCTTGGAGTGGCAAGTTAAACGAAAGATGGGATTTTGGCAGAGTCATAATATAATCATCATCATAGCATATTCCATTTTTCTTGTCACATGGATGGATGTCTACTCAATTTCATTTTTATCTGATGAAAAGGGCAACAGCAATGTTACTTTTCCATAAAAAGTAGCCAGCTGGTTCCTTCGTATCTAGAGATGCAACTTCATAATGTAGTGTGTAAAGTAGATTCCACATGAATGATCAGATTTTGATAATGGATTGGGATTCTCATTCTATTAAGATTTATTTATGGCTCTTTTTGATGCGGCCATGGTGCCTACTTTGAACATGATCATGTATTTTAGTTGAGAAATGAAAACATGATGTCATATAAATATATATATATATAATGTGGTCTTGTCATGTCAGTACCATATTAGCTCCGGTGGTGACATGGATTCCCACTATATAATGATGATATGATATTGTTATGATAGCATCCCGAATTATTGTGATACTGACGTGGTGGTGCTACCTCAATAGGCTTTATATTTCTCCTCCGTTTTCCCCCGAGCAGGGAAGAGATCAACCCTCTAACTTGGTGCTACCTCAATGTGCTACCGATGTTTGTCCAGACTAACTTGGTGCTTTGACACGAGATCATCATTATATGGCTAAGAGTATCAATTTTGAAATTTTGTTTCTTTAAGCTTTAAATAAATTGAACTTTTTTGTTTGAGTTTATTGAGTATTGAATCCTTATATATTATATTAAGACTTTTTTGTATTGATGCGCGCCACAAGTATTTCAAATCTATGTAGCGTGCATCTAAGTAAGTCACATGAGATGTGAGGTTTTGTAACAAAATCTTCGAGAGGTTTTTAAATACTACTTAGACAAATAGAACATATCGCTTCATTACACAATTTTGTAAATTATAAATAATAGTAAATGTAAATCCTAATTTAGAAGTGCAAACAATTTCACAAATTATAATTTATGAGAAAAACTTTGCCTAGAAGTATCTTGAACGTAAAAAAGTAAGCACTAACGGGTTCACAGAGTGATATCAGTGACATTGCAGCGTGATTCACCTTTGAAATTAAAAAAAAGAAAAAAAAATGTAAGTACATTTTCAATTAAACCCCGCAAGCTTATTTTGAGCCATCTCTATCGAAATACTTTTGTTTTTTGTCTTGATATATAAAGACACTGGCCGTGAATCATGCTGTTAAGTTCTTAATTCATGGAAGAACAATGTGTTTCTTTTTTCTTTTTCTTTTTATTTTTTTAAAATACAATTGGGGAACTCTGGGACGAGTATAGACCCAAACTGAGAATTTCATCTTAAGAAGACTGTTATTTACCATTTGAGCTAGTACCTTTGGTCTGAAAGAATATTGTTTTAAACTATCACGTTTTTGTCAATTATTAATAATTTAGTTAATTATATCACAACTTTAGCAATGAAAAGAAGCAGGTAGCTTGTCTAGTGCCATTCACCTGTCAGATGGCTGGCGTATTACACCGCGAAACATTTGACGTGTCGACATTTAATTGAGACAACCCACATGCAGTGGGAATCAATTTTTCTAACCTTGTAAGGTCTGCATTATTGATTTGCCTTCAAATATGTACAAATCTTGTATATAATATATTATAAAGGCAAAAATTTGGAGTGATTGAAGTAGACATTTAAACTGACAAGAAGTTGAAGTTTCATATATTAATACATTAAAGGTGGATTTCCTATAGTGCTTGTTTGCTGAGTTCGGCTACAAAACTAGATAAGACTCTTCTTTTGAGAAGCCTTACTGCTCAAGTGGTATGAATCTAACAAAAGCGGCCTCATTTACGTGAATCTAACAAAAGAACAATGTGTTTCTTTTTTTCTTTTTTTTTTTTTTTTTTAAATACAATTGGGGAACTTTGGGGAGGAGTATAGACCCGAACTGAGAATATCATCTTAAGAAGACTGCTATTTACCATTTGAGCTAGTACCCTTGGTATGAAAGAATATTGTTTTAAACTATCACGTTTTTGTCAATTATTAATAATTTAATTAATTATATCACAAATTTAGCAATGAAAAGAAGCAGGTAGCTTGTCTAGTCCAATTCACCCGCCAAATGACTGGCGTGTTACACCACGAGACGTCCGACACATCAGCTTTTAATTGAGACAACCCATGCAGTGGGAATCAATTTTTCTAACCACGTGAGGTCTGCATTATTGATATGCCTTCAAATATGTACAAATCTTGTCTATAATATTATATTATAAAGGCAAAAATTTGGAGTGATTGAAGTAGACATTTAAACTAACAAGAAGTTGAAGTTTCATATAATCATACCTTAAAGGTAGATTTCTAGTGCTTGTTTGATGAGTCCGACTAAAAACTAGATAAGACTCGTTTTATCTATATTTTTAGAAAATTTCTTTGTTTGATAATTATTATTTTCTCAATTTATAATTTCACTTACCACTGATTTGACAATTGCTTTGATAACTGCTCAATTACAACCACATATTACAAACTTTTTTACATTTGCAATATACATTCTACTTCTCTTTTCATTATAATTTCCCCAAATTTGATCAAATAATGAGCATCAAACAAGCTCACGTACCCACCATTTCCGTCCCAAATTAAGTTGAAGTTTCATAGTTCAACTTCTTGAAACAATGGAAAGCCATTTGCTTCTTCCAGCATTGTTCTTGCCTGTAATTTTTATCATATTAAAGAAGCTAACATCGTATCTTATTGTGTTGAAAAGCAGCACAAAACTTCCACCAGGGCCAAAACCATGGCCAATTGTAGGAAACATCCCACATATAGGAACTAAGCCTCATGTAACTTTAGCAAACTTGGCCAAAATATATGGTCCTATAATGTCTCTAAAGCTAGGAACTCAGGATATGATTGTCGGATCATCGCGGGATGCAGCCATGGAAATCCTCAAGACAAAGGATCATATTTGTTCGGGAAGATATATTCCGAATTCTGTTCCAGTAACAAAGGAAGAATTGAACCATTCGTCAATCGGATGGACCGAAGAATGCAATGAGAACTGGAGGTTTCTACGTAGATTATGTCATGCCGAACTTTTCTCCAACAGGGCCTTAGAGTCTCAAGCAGGAACGAGGGAGAAAAGTATAGCCAGCCTAATTAATTTTGTGGGATCAAAACAAGGTGGGGAGGTGAAAATTGCTGAAGCTGTTTTTGCAGCTGTGTTTGATGTTCTGGGGATTGCTTTGATGTCAAGGGATTTTATTGGGTTGGAGGAGAGTAACACAGATGGAGGAATGAAGAGCATCATACGGGAGATGGTGGAAGTGGCAGCAACTCCTAGTTCATCAAATTTCTATCCAGTTCTTACCAAGTTAGATCTTCAGGGTATAAGTAGGAAAGGGGCTTCTTTGATGGAGAAATTTAGTGCCGTGTGGGAACCTATCATCGAAGAACGACGAAAACGGAGGATTAATAACTCTTCAACCCATGAAGATTTCTTAGACACCATTCTTGACAATGATTTTTCCAACAAACAAATCAACCAGCTGTTCATGGTTAGATCTGTGTCTCTCTTCCTCTCCCCCAGCTGTGAATGTTTCTTTTCTTTTCTAATGCAAATGGTTTATTACCATGTCATATAGGAGTTGTTCACAGCCGGTACAGACACGACTACTACTACCATAGAATGGACAATGGCAGAACTTTTGAGAAATCCGGAGGCCATGAAAAATGTTCTTCTAGAGATTGACACTAGAATCAATGAAGATTTCCCTAAAAACTGCCATGAAATACACTTGCCTTATCTCGAGGCGTGTATTAAAGAAACAATGAGACTACGTCATCCTTCACCCTTCCTACTTCCTCACCGGGCTACTGAAACCTGCCAAGTAATGGGTTACACAATACCAAAAGATGTTCAACTAGTCGTAAATGCTTGGGCTATTGGGCGTGATGCATCCTTGTGGGACGAGCCACTTGAGTTCAGACCAGAGAGATTCATCAATTCAACACTTGATTTTAAAGGAAATGACTTTCGTTTCTTACCCTTTAGCGCAGGGAGGAGGATCTGCCCTGGCCTTCCCATGGCTACGAAGACCATTCCTTTGATTCTTGCTTCTTTGCTTCGCTCTTTTGAGTGGTCTCTTCCTCTTGGAAATGATCCAAAGGAACTAAACATGAATGAGAAATTTGGTATAACTATGCGAATGGAACATCCATTCGTGGCGGTTCCAAAAGCTAGGAAGAATCACGAGGTGAAGTGATTGCCATTCAGCTTCATTGTATTTTAAGTGTTGCTTGTTTGTTGCAGTTAATTCGAATTTGAATTCCTCAGTTCTTTCAGTCTGCAAATTAAACGAAGGATGGGATTCATAGAACACTGGCTAATTATGCACAAACATATGGCCAGCCAGAGTATTGTTTGGAAACAAACACTGTTTTTCCTTGTAATTTTTTGGGATTTTCTTGTTTGGCTATGCACACTGTCCATTGCTGCAGTTGCTGAGAGGCGAAGTTGACTACTCTTTTCACTATGAAGGATTTTGATTTCCAAACCATAAGGCCCAACATAACATTGCAAATTGCTCTCTTTCCTGATTGCTCTACGAGTTTAGAAATCCATTCCTTAAAAAGAAGTTTCTGTGCCTCTTCTCCATCCTACAAGCAGTCCATACCTTCCTCGCAAAAGCACAAGTAATCATACAATGCATAATGGACTCAGTGTCTTCCAAGCAAACCTGCATTGAGAATCAACATTCACACATTTCAAACGAATTGTGCATCAGCTATATACGCACATCATGTATTTATTTAAATGTCCCTAACTTGGGCCTGGATCTGTGTTGATCTTTTGTCCGAAGATCTGAGTCATGTAATCCCGTGTGTTTTAATAAAATGCTATTTTATCCAGAAAAAAAAAAGTTTCTAACTAAAAAAATATTTAAATCTCCCTAACCCCATCTTTTTGAAAATAACAAATTTTCATAGTACGTGTACAAATTTTATACACTTTGTGTGTATAAATAGCACACCCCCTTTTAAGATGGAGCTTGGCGAAGGTCTCCCAAGCTCAACTTGTTTGAAATGAAAAAGTGAAACTGATGCACGGGTAAAGCCTTGGTAAAAACATTAGCCGACTGTTGCTTAGTTGGAATATGTTGAGGATGGATAAAACCTTCACGAAATTCATTTCTCACAACGTGACAATCAATCTCTAGATGTTTTGTCCTTTCATGAAATACTGGATTAGCAATCCAGTTATGTATAAAGTTGATTTATTATCACGCCATACACCACAACGGAAAGGGAAGAAGAAGATGAACACGTAAATCCTTTTCAGATATAGGAAATTTGCTAGGTTATGCTACGGTATTCAGTCTCAGTAAAACATCTTAGTTTTCCAAGAAATCAAAGGATATCCTAAGGAAAAAAAAAAGAAAAAAAAGAATACCCTAAGAAGATACAGTAACCAGTACACACACATAAATACATGTATAGTACATATACAGATAGTCAGATACACACTAAACCCAGGTGGGCTATGTTGCGAAGCTTGCCAAAAAATTTGTCACATGTTCCGTTTTAACTTTTTAATCTAAATAATCGTCTACACAAATTATGGAATCGCTCCACTTCGAATTCAGTAAATTATAAATTATACTACATTCATCCCAAAAATATGTTCTGTTTCATTTTTAAAAGTAATTGAAATATTAATTTTTTTATATGCCCCTATTTAATGTACATAATTATCAAAAAATTGAATTATTAAAGTGGAATAAAAACTCGATCCGATCTGTTACACTGACTCTCAGATCAGAAACTTTTTTTTACATGGATTAGGTTTCCATCAAGTTTAGTGTATATCGAGTTTTTTTTATTATCACTACGAGCTATGATAGGTGGAGTTCTTATTTTATATTGTTCTTTATTTTTTATTTTTATTTAAATAATTAATGGCATTAGCATTAAAAACTAAAATATTAGATATGAAAGTATTAACGAGGATATAACATGACAAAAAATGAAAGGTTGTAATTCCTATACGCCTAAAAAATAATAGGGACAAAATTATATAAAAATTAAAAAGTTGGGGACCTATAGTGGAAATAAAGAATCAAGGGTATAATAGTCATTTTGATATGAGTTAATAGTGAAAGTTAAAAGGTTGAGGGCGAAAAGTGATGTTGGGACATAATATGATAATAAATGAAAGGTTGGGGACTTAGTAGGCCAAAAAAAGGAATTGAGACAAGATTGATATAAAATTGAAAGGTTGGGGGCCTAGAGTGAAAATTAACCTTTATTATATTAGAAATAATTAATCATCATATGTAGTATGACAATAGACCTAAGATTTGCGAAACGGACCCTTTTCTTTCTTGATCACTGGCCGTGAATGATGCAATTCACATAGCTGATAATGGCTTAAAATATTAGAATGCTGACGCTGGACTTTTGTGAACTCCAAATTAGCAATGAATATGAAATGAACTTGGATAAGTAATTGAAAACAACTAACACGAATGTCACTAGACTACAAAGGCTTTGGCATTGTTGTTGCTTGTGAGTTGTTTCTCAGTTTTCCAAGAAATCAAAGAACCCTCTAAGAAGATACAGTCACCAGTATATACAGATACAATTTAGGGGCAGAGATAAAGGGGTGCCCAAGCTATACATGGGCACACTATATTTTGGCAAAAAAAGTATTTTTTAGCCATATAAGTATTTGCCAAAAATATATATATTTAATATATAAATTAATATTAATCTACATTTTAGACACATCCCGATACCAACAGTTAGCTCCGCCCCTATTACATACATGTATAATAGTACATAAAAATACAAACTAATGAACACATGTGCGCCATGTTACAAAGCTTGCCAAAAATTTTGTGAGAATAACATGTTCCGTTTTACTTTATAATCTAAATAATCGTATACACAGATTATGGCATCGCTCCACTTCGAAATGTAGTAAATTATAAATTATAATTATATTACAATTTAGTAGTAGTAATAATAATAATAATAATAATATAAAGATACAATCAGTTTAATAAATTATGATTTACGATTAATTTTTGCCTAAACACTGGGTTCATAGGGTTAATATATTAATGTAAAGAACACAGGATCAACAATCATATCCACATGCTGCGTGATTCACGATCGAGTCATCCGCATCGAAATATCATTTATTTGAAATAATTAATAATCATCATATATCGTGTGACAATCGACCTAAGATTTGTGAAAAAGAACCTTTTTTTTAAAAAAAAAAAAAAAATTAAGGCACTGGCCGTGAATCATGCCAAATAACGATAGACGATAATGATTTAAATGGTTTAAAATATTTAGAATTAGAATGATGACGCTGGACTTTGTGAACTCCAAATTAGCAATGATTATGAAGTGAACTTGGATAAGCAAGGGAAAACAGTATGTGTAACCTGAACTTTGTGTAAGATGTAATATATTTCTATGTCGAGTCTTAAATATGTCAAAATGTTGTATCAGGTAAATGAGCCTTTCTATTTATTTAGAATAATACTATTTGTCAAGGCTAAAGATCGGTCTACTTGGCATACCAGCCAGATAAATAACACTACTATTTATAGGAGGATGGGAGCAGTTGGCTATTGCATAAAATTGATTAGTAGAAGTAGCAGTATTCTTAATTAATTAACCAGTATCTACTTCTGCATGGATTAATGATTTCCCTTCAAATATGTACAAATCTTACATATGAAGACTACAAAGACAATCTTTACATATTTATTGAATACGGACTGACAGAAATAGACGTTTAAACCAACAGAAGAAAAAGAAATGGAGAGCCATTTTCTATAATAATACCCGCCATTTGGTCCATTTCCAACACCCAAAGGCCAAAGTCGAAGTTTCATAGCTCAATTTCTTGAAACAATGGAGTGCCATTTGCTTCTTCAAGCTCTGTTTTTTCCTCTACTTTTTATCATATTCAAGTGTGTCGTGTCAAAAAGGAGCCCAAAACTTCCACCAGGGCCAAAACCATGGCCAATTCTAGGAAACATCCCACACGTAGGAACTATGGCTCCTCATGTGACTTTAGCCAACTTAGCCAAAATCTATGGTCCTATTATGTCTCTAAAACTAGGAACTCGGAATATGATAGTCGCATCATCACCCGACGCAGCCAGAGAAATCCTTAAGACCAACGATCGTATTTTTTCAGGGAGATGTGTTCCCAAATCCGTTCCAGGGACGAAAGAAGAATTGGACCATTCGTCGCTTGGGTGGGCTGAAGACTGCAATGAGAATTGGAAGTTTTTACGTACATTATGTCGTGCTGAACTTTTCTCGAACAGGGCCTTAGAGTCTCAAACAAAATCGAGGGAGAAAAATGTAGCAAGGCTAGTGAATTTTGTGGGATCAAAAGAAGGTGAGGAGGTGAAAATATCTGAACTTGTTTTAGCAACTGTGTTTAATGTTTTGGGGAATGCTTTCATGTCAAGGGATTTTATTGGGTTGGAGGAGAGTGGCTGGGTGAGAAGCATCATACGGGGGATTATTGAAGTGGATGCAACTCCAAATTTATCAGAATTTTATCCATTTCTTAGCAAGTTTGATCTTCAGGGTATACGCAGGAAGGAGGCTGTTCTGTTATCAAAAATGTGTGCGCTCTGGGAACCTATCGTCGAACAACGACGTAAAGGGAGGAACAACTCTTCTTCAAGACATCATCAAGATTTCTTGGACACCCTTCTTGACAATGATTTTTCCAACAAGCAGATCAACCGGCTTTTCACGGTTAGATCTCTGTCTTTCTCTTCCCATCTATCCCCAGCAATTACAACAAATTAAATCGTGTACCAACGTTATTTGTTACTATTCGATGGAATCTAATATTGTATACAAAACAAGAGATTCATATTAGTTTCTTTTCTAAAAATGGTTCAAACTCATATTAATGGCTTATTACCATGTCCAGGAGCTGTTCGGTGCTGGCACAGACACGACTAGTGGTACCATAGAATGGACAATGGCAGAACTATTGAGAAAGCCTGAGGCCATGAAGAATGTTCGTCTAGAGATTGACACTAGAATCAATGAAGACTTCCCTAAAAATTCCAAAGAAATACACTTACCTTATCTCGATGCATGTATTAAAGAAACACTGAGGCTACATCCTCCTGCACCCTTGCTACTTCCTCACCGGGCTACTGAAACCTGCCAAGTAATGGGTTACACAATACCGAAAAATACTCAAGTAGCTGTAAATTTTTGGGCTATTGGGCGCGATGAATCCCTATGGGACGATCCACTTGAGTTCAAACCTGAAAGATTCCTTACCTCAACTTTGGATTTTAAAGGAAACGACTTTGAATTCTTACCCTTTAGTGCGGGGAGAAGGATTTGCCCTGGCCTCCCCATGGCTGCAAAGACCATTCCTTTGATTCTTGCTTCGCTGCTTCACTCTTTCGAGTGGTCTCTTCCTCATGGAAATGATCCAAAAGAGATAAACATGAATGAGAAATTTGGTATAGCTATGCCAATGGAACATGCATTAGTGCTGGTTCCAAAAGCTAAAAAGAATTACCAGATGAATTGATTTATCATTGTATTTTAGGATTTGTGTGAGTGTCCATTGGTTTGCTGCAGTTATTCCTAAGAATAATGCTATTTATGCTATTGGTAATTTTTTTATTGGATATTAAACATGTCAATATCTCCACATATTTACAATTATATATATATATATATGCATCTCTCAATGTAAATTTGCCAGCTAGATTTGAAATATCACTCTAGCACTACTTATTCAATTTTGAATTCTTCAATTTTTACTACATATTTATGTAAAATTTAGAGAGGCACGTTAGCAAGTGTCAAATATATGGTTTTGAAGCCATCTCAGAAAAGATTTTGCAAAATGGATGAAAGTAGATAGGAGCGGCCATTGAGAACCAAAAGAGCAATACGAAACAGAATGGTATATGAATGTGAGTAGCAGTGCTGGTGTTGGGAATTATAAATTGAGGATGAAAAATCAGCAACGACAATTTAAACTGAGGCAAAGAGAGAGTAACACATCGAAAACTGGAGAGTCTAAGAACTATATATATATATATATATATCTCCATCAATATGTATGTCTTCGTTGGCATTTTGCAGAAGCTTGCACAACAAGTAATAATGAGACAAATCAGTAAGCTCGCATAACTTGCTAAAAAGAAAAGAGTAGTCTCGCAGCATCAGTACCATATGAATTTATTTATTAAATTATTATAAATTATAGAAATTATAATTGAATAATATAAAGTTCGTGGAGTTAAAATAATAATAATAATAATAATAATAATGTAAATAATGCAAATGTTCATTTGGAGAGTTTGCCAAGATTGTTTACCCACTAGAGAAAATCTGAACAAGAGAGGTTTGCCTGCTTTTTCTTCATGTGTCATGTGTGATGGAGAGGTTGAGGCAAATGTTCATGCACTATTATGACATGCCCATATGCTAGAAGTTGTTGGAGAGTAGCCAACATGGATAGTTCATTGGGGCAATATACACCCATGAACGAATGGTTCTTCAACACAGTGCTGAATCGAGACTCTGATCATGATATCAATCGAACTTGCGTGATTCTTTGGAGCATTTGGAGAGAACGGACTGCTAAATTGTGGAAGGGGCAAGCTCAAGGGCCGCAGATCGGAATGCGGTTCATGCCTGATTATCGGCTTTGTATGAATGGGTGGAGGCTAGAAAACAACTCTCGCAAGCGGTGCGGATGGAAGCAAGTTAAATTCAACGTGGATGCTGCTTGGACCAATGGCAATAGAAGGACTCGTGTTGGAATAATTATTTGTAGCGATAGGGGAGAATTCATTGAATGCAAGATGGAGTTGCTACCTGGAGCTGTGGCGCATCTTCGGCTAGGCCGAAGCGCTGGGATTAAGAACCGCCATCACATGGTTAATCAGTTTGGGGTTCAACATGGTCGTTTTTGATATGGATATGAGGGGGTAGTGGATGGTTTGTACTCCAAGGATGACGATAACTCGGAGTTTGGCAAGATTGTGCACGATTTTAAGGCTCTCATTCAACATTGGCACATGTTTGATGTTAAGTTTACTAAGAGGGAAGCTAACACAGTGACGATAACATTAGCTAGGAGAGCCATAACTAGTGCCAGCTTTGGCTTATTTCGTGGCTCCTTTTTGGCTTGTTAACTCTCTCTCTCTCTCTCTCTCTCTCTCTCTCTCTCTCTCTCCCCCGCCTGATGTAACCAGTCTTTCTATGGAGAGTATTACTGAGAGTAATACTCTCCATAGAATTTTTGGTGATGTAACCAATCCCTTGAGCATGAATGGAAATTAAGTTTTTACTTTGAAAAAAATAAAATAAAATCGACAATCGCATAACGGTAATTATATTCTCACCATATTTTTTTTATTTACTTAGAGCTTGTTTGATCCAATTTATTTGAGGAATTTATATAAAGAGAGAGGTAGAATGTGTATTAAAAATGTAAAAAGATGTGAAATATGTGGTTATAATTGAACAGTTGTCAAATCAAATATCAAATCAGTGGTAAGTAAATTTACAAATTGTGAGAATAAAGGGGATCAAACAACCTCTTAAACATCTTTTAAGTTAATTTACATTGATAACCTTTATTTTTAAAAAATTTCCCAGTTCACCACAAATACAATCATCGTTTTAAACGCATCCTACAGGTCCCGGTCACCTCTTCTTTTTATTCCTTTTCTAAATTTTCCTTTTCCCAATTTCATTTTCATTTTCATTTTTAATTTGTCTGCTTCCCGACTCTCTATTGTCTGGCAAATTAAATTGAGTAACAAACTTGCAGTAATTTCTTGCTTGTCCTCCTGATTTAATCTCTTTAATTTGGAAGATCTGCATTCATGGCAACTTATTCCCTTCTTCTTCTATTTATTTATTTATTTATTATTTTTCTTACTTTTTTATTTAATATGTTGAAAACATTAATTAACCCAATCTAAAAAAACAATTATAAGAAGATTATAATTTAAGTTATGACTATAGCAGTAAGAACTCGGATTGACGTCCTAGTCGGAGTGGTTAAATTGGGTGAGAGGAGAGAAAATCAATATGTGATATAATTGTATATATAGTTTTTATAATATTTTTATAATTTTTTATTTAAAAAACATATAGGTTAAAAATGTAAAATTATTGTGGTGTATGTTATAATAAAAATGGTTAGTTATTAGTTTTGGATTTAATATATGGTGTAGAGATCAAGTTGTATGGTGGTAATATAATTAGCCTAACATAAATGACAATAGCCGTATCCATCATCTGATTCACCATTGAATTTAAAGAGTAACGATCATTTACGATCATTTTCTTCATTAGTACTAAAGCCGGCAAGTTCCTATTATACACATCTCCATCTCTATCGAAATATCTTTTCTTTGTTATAATTAATAATAATTAATTAACGGTCACTGTGAGACAATAAACTTGAGAGAGAGGACATTTCTATTTTCTTAATATATAAGGTCAATACATGAATTTTCTCAGTTCAAAATGTCGACAAGAACTTCTACTAGTGAACGTGAGATAAGCAATGGAAATAAATAATTGAAAAATGCATCTCCATATGGCCAATCGGCCGGCAAGACCGATGACCCAATATCCAAGTTAAATCATATACCAACAACGAAAAAGACATATATTTGTCGTTATTTGAAAGAATAATACTATTTGTCTAGACTGAAAGTGTGTTGATATTTACTTATTAGATATATTGAATTATCTACCCATCTTCTAATGTAAAAATGTTAATTAAACTGAAGACGGATCTCTAATCTAAATAAAGAGCACTGCTGTTGTGAAAAATATCATACTTTCAGTTTTTCAAATCACTTGTATAGAACTAGTATTCTGATTAGTAAATCATTACCTACTGCATTATTATTGATGATGAGATTACATTATTAAATATTAAGAGGTTGAAAATTGAAATAGAAATTACACTAACCACCCCAAAACAAGATAAAAGAAACAAAAGCCAACAGCAGAGGAGATCATTGCCTACAATAATATTAATATCCAATCCCCACCACAAAGTTGAATGAGTTCCACAGCTCAATTCTTGACACAATGGAGAGCCATTTGCTTCTTCCAGCTCTTTTCTTGCCTCTACTTTTTATCATATTC
>CAVNYN010213310.1:8325-31580 GCA_963692815.1 Nyctanthes arbor-tristis
ATTTGAGTCTTCACTGTTAAGTTTGTCCTGTACTAGCTATTGTTAGATTCTTTTGTGAGGATAAATTTTGATTGGGTTAGTTAAGGATTTGCTCTTTCATATATACGCTTTCTAGCACTGACTTGCATTCGCCATTTCTGATCATATATAGTTTCTTATTTTGAGCTATCTCAATCTACTCAAGACCGAATAAGGAATTTGGATATATTATTATTATTATTATTATTATTATTATTATTATTATTATTATTATTATTATTATTATTATTATTATTATTATTATTATTATTATTATTATTATTATTATTATTATTATTATTATAACACTGCTGAGAATTTCGTTTTTCTAGCTTAAACTTGAGTCTATCTGGTCATGTGGATTTTGATTTGGAAGAGAAAACAAGTGACCAAGGATCTAAAATCAACCTGGTGAGATAAAATTATATTGCAATTTGACACCTTCAAATGTTGAAAATGCTGATGCATATTCTTGGAGTTGCCCACTGGACTATTCCTCGCGCAAAAGATTATTCCTCGCACAAAAGAATTCCTCTTTTTTTCTTTTTTTTTTTCATCATTCAAATTCCTCTTTTTGTTGACGCTTTTGCAACCTTCCTTTTATTTGACACACACACACACACACACACACACATAGACGCCACACCCCAATGGGAAATTAACAATTTGTTTTTAATTGACATCAGGAAATTAACAATGGTTGTTTTCTGGATAAGCTCAAGTGCCATTATATTGGATGTTGTTGGGGGAAAAATTATCTACCTAACAGAGATGGGCACCCCTCTTAAAGATAGAATTATAATTTCTTTTACATATTTTGACTGAGTTTATTATATTTATGTATAATAATCTATTATTATCATGTGGTTTGATCCTAATTTTTTGTGAAATGTGTCATATATGGATAATGGATTTGATTGCAATTTTAAAAACTGCAAGAGGTTGATTTTTTAATATAATAATACATTAGAATAATGATATATAACACTAGCGGTGCTTGGCACCAGTCTAGATGGCATCTAATGTGTCATTAAATGACAATTGAAATTAAATAAATTAATTAATCACTCAATTTAACTTATCCTTTAATGTCACCTTGATATTGTGTCAAGCATCAATGACGCTAGATAGCATTACTCAATACGTTGTATGTTGAGTTTGAAGAAGTTTTCCAAATTTTTCGTTACTTGAAATGGATTACAAATTCTGATTTATTTTTGTTTGAAGTACAATTACAATCTGTCTCATGGTATTACAAGTGCATATAGACATATATTCTTCTGAAACACAGTGCACAAACATCAACAATAGACTTATACAGGACTACAAGAAATCAATAATACAAACTTCTATACAGGAGAGGAGACAACAAGCTACATAAAAAATGTAGACAAACCCCCAAATGGGGGAATCGAACTTAAGAATTCTACGTCTCAAGACCTCAACCTTAGTTTCCTAATCAAATAAGCTAAGGTTTCATTGACACAAATTCTAATTTTAATAAGAATATTATCACGATACAATTTTATTATTTCACTGTACATTTTTTAATCCTGTTAACGTTTTACTATTCAAATGTCTGTATTTAGGCCTCGGTCATGTACATGAATGAAACGACAAATGTTGCATACATGCAACAATGTTTTCAAAAATTTACAATACACCTGATTAAAAAACAATTTTAACTTTTTACTGTGTTTGCAATATCGCCCTCATTATTGATGTTCTCTGGTTCCAATATATTTTATTTTATTTTATGTTATAAATGAAATCTAGCCTGCAACGCACTGGTGAAACACTAGTTTATAGAAAATTTATTGTTAAATAGGGGGCATTTGAATACAAATGTGAAATCTTTATTGGCTATAAAAGTACAATTTTTCTTTGGTACTATGAAAGTACACTAAGGCTTCCATTTCTCTGCGAGGGTTATCCGTTGTATTCATGCCTTCAAGTGTTTTTGGTTCCAAGAAGAATAATACGCACGGGCTTTGAACTCTAAAACCGGTTGGTATTTCTTTTCTAACTTTTTCACTTTGTATAAAATAGGTAACTATTCTTTTTTCCAATGCCATTGGTTCGCAACTTTTTACAGATTTGCACACAGGGTTTCTATGGACAGTTTCCGTCCATGTCCAATCAATAAGATACTGTTAAATCTAATGAAATAACATATATGCCCTTACTTTTTTTTAACAAAAATTATAAACAAAAGACTTACAAAAATTAAAAAAAGAATTTGAAAAATATTTTCTTTCTTCACCTGACAGGCAAGTTGACGAGAATGGCGTGGTGGGTGGGCGGGCAAATTTCACTATTGGACTGCAGCCATTTTCAACCGCGGGTTGGTTGGAGAAAGAAAATATTTACCTTTTTATGTTATTAATTAAAGCTCTTTTTGTTTAATTTAAAGAGGTAAGGATTCAACAGCACTATTGGATGGAAATCGCCTATGGGAAGCATAGTGCGATATGCAAACTAATGAAAAGTTAGAGATTTATGACATTAAAGACAAATAAAGACTTATTTGTTGTAAAGCGTAAAGATCCGCAACCATATGTGCCATTTATCTTATCATTTTTGTTGTAAAGCGTAAAGGTCCGCAACCATATGTGCCATTTATCTTATCATTTTTGTTTTTCATTTTTTTATTGTTATCTAACTTTCTTTTGTTTAGCAACTTGAATTCTTACTCTGTTTGGTTATTATTAGAAAACTAGTGTAGTTTTTGAATCTTCAACTTTTGTTTTTAACCCAATATATTATGAAATTTGGTCTCGATAGGGGCTCATTTTATGAAAGAAAATGCTATTGATACAACCGGTCCGACTATAAAAATAGATCGGACTCTGAGTTTGGAGCTCGACCACCAATTGTGCCCCCTTTCAACAATTGATACAACAAGAAAATCTATAACGAATTGTAGAAATACTCATGTGGCTCGCGTAATCTATCAATCATTTTCATCATTAATATACCGTGGATATCGCACAAACCACTCCTATTATAATTAATATATAAAAATGTGCTAAATTTAGCAACCAGATATCGCACCAACCCGCCCCTGTTAATAATGCATTTGAGCAACCATACTCAATTGCCATTTAAAAGAGGGGGGAAATAATCAGGGACGGAGACATGAAGAAGGCAATGGAGACTAAAACAAGTCCTCTACACGTTGTCTTGTTTCCATTCTTTGCTTTTGGTCACATCAGCCCATTCGTCCAGCTTTCCAACAAGCTTTCCTCCCATGGCGTAAGGATTTCCTTCTTTTCCGCTCCCGGCAATGTCCATCGCATCAACTCCATGCTCAATTCTCCGGCCACCGCCAGAATAATCCCGCTTACTATCCCGCATTTTGAGGGTCTCCCTCCCGGCATTGAGAGCACTTCTGAATTGAACCCAGTTCAATCTGAACTCCTCAAGGTGGCTCTTGATCTTATGCAGCCCCGGATTAAGGCTCTGTTATCACAACTCAAACCCCATTTCGTCCTTTTCGATTTTGCTCAAGAATGGCTCCCGAAAATGGCTACCGAATTGGGTATCAAAACGGTGTTTTACTCTGTTTTCATTGCTTTGTCAACTGCATTTGTTACGGTTCCTGCTAGGCTCCCCAAGCCAGGAAGATCCCCCACTGCCGATGAAATGAAAAAGCCTCCCCCGGGATTCCCTAAAACCTCTGTTACCTCACTCAGAACTTTTGAGGCTCGAGATTTTCTCTACATGTTCATGCAGTTTCATGGAAAGCCTTGCGTGTATGATCGAGTTCTCTCTGGCTTACAGGGATGCTCTGTTATTCTCGCTAAGACTTGCAACGAAATGGAAGCTCCTTACATAAACTATGTCAAATCTCAGTTCAAGAAACCGGTTCTTCTAGTCGGCCCTGTCGTTCCTGACAACCCATCTGATGTACTTGACCAGAAATGGGATAAATGGTTGAACAAATTCGAAGCAGATTCAGTCATTTACTGCTCTTTCGGGAGCGAAACTTTCTTAACCGATGATCAGATCAAAGAAGTAGCTGTGGGGCTTGAACTCATAGGCCTTCCATTTCTTCTTGTCCTCAACTTCCCTGCGAATGTAGATGCATCGGTCGAGCTAAAGCGAGCACTTCCCGAAGGGTTCGTGGAGAGAATAGAGGGGAAGGGGATAATGCACACAGGGTGGGTTCAGCAGCAGCAGATTTTGGCTCACAAAAGTGTTGGTTGCTATCTTTGTCATGCTGGATTCAGTTCAGTAATAGAGGCGATGGTTAATGATTGCCAACTAGTTATGCTGCCGCAAAAGGGCGATCAGTTCGTGAACTCCAAGCTTGTCCATGGCGACCTCAAGGCCGGGGTGGAGGTAGATAGGAATGACGAGGATGGGAGTTTTGGAAGAGAAGATATTAAGAGGGCTGTTGAAACACTTATGGTGAAGATAGATGAAGAGCCAGGAAGGTCCATAAAGGATAATCAGAAGAAATGGAAGGAGTTTCTGGTTAATAAGGATATTCAGAACAATTTTATCAACAATTTAGTTAAGGAAATGGAAGCAATTGCTGGGATCTAAAATACAATTAGACAGGATGAATCATTGATCATTTGGTTGTTTCTCCAAGGTTTTCTAGTGTGCTTTTATTGAAGACTTTTGTTCTTTTTGCTTTTTGGATCATAAAAATTCCATATGTGGGTTCAAATCATCCTAACACGAAATGATAGAAATGTTGGATTGACTTAATTATGTATCAAAGTTGAATGACTTAAAGAGTAATTATGGCTAATTAAGTTCTTAAGAGTGGAGTAAAAGAATATGTAGTGAATTGCATCGTTGGTCGGTTACTGAAAAATTAGAGTGCTCGAAAAAAAAAAGTACGAATGAGGGTGTTGCGTACGTTGTTACTTGACTGCTTTAATTTTGGTTGACTGCTTTAATTTTGGTTATGAAGAGACTGAGGGGCAGTGACAGACCACATTTGGACAAAGCTTTTATTTGGTGAATCATAACCAAGCTTTTGATCCTTGTAGATTTCTAGTAAGAATGAACGCAATATTTCTGCACTTCAACTTCTTGCCGTGAACATTGGGCTTTCTCCTTTAGATTGATAGATTGATAGTATTACAGTAGAGCTTCATATTCTACTTATGAAATTTTTAGTGTTAAATTTGATATATATATATATATAGAGGCTGAGGCACAACCAACACTTCAAAGCTGTTTCACCATGCTTTGAAGTGTGTGAAAATCAGGGATCAAAGATTTACACATGAAAATGAAGGGGCTAAGATATTTCTAGGACTATACTTTGAACTGAATGAAGTTACTATGAAATGGATTCACGTGTTTTCTTGGCGCAAGCAAAACTTGATAGGCATCCGAACATTGTTCGGCAGTACGCCTATGGGGAGTTAAGTGAATGACACCTTACAGGCAATGGAAAAATGTAGCATTTCTTTGGAAAAAGTTCATAGAAAAGGCACGCTTTGTGAACAAGTAATTTGACGTATTCAATAATGAGGGAGTACAAATTAGGAACTCATAACGAGGTGGGTTAATTTCGCAAATCGTCTCCAACCTTTAGGTTAAGAACATGTTTCGTCCCCAACCTTTTTTAAGACACACCACAGCCCCTAACCTTTCAAAAATGCACACAAATCGTCTCTATTGCCACTATTCCGTCAAATTTTTATGAAAAAGACGATTATACCCCCATAAACATTTTAAACTTTTTTTAAAAATATTTAAAAATAATAAAAAACCCCACCCCACCCACCCCACCCCACCCCACGTCTCCCTTGCCGCCGGAATGGTTCATTCCGGCCGCTGGCCGCTGGCAATACTGCCGACGGCAAGGGAGACGTGGGGTGGGGTGGGTTTTTTTAGTTTTTTATTATTTTTAACTAGTTTTAAAAAAAAGTTTAAAATGTTTATGGGGGGTATAATCGTCTTTTTCAAAAAAAATTGGCTGAATAGTAGCAATATGGACGATTTGTGTGCATTTTTGAAAGGTTGGGGGCTGTGGTGTGTCTTAAAAAAGGTTGAGGACGAAACTGATTCTTAACCCAAATGTTGAGGACGATTTGTGAAATTAACCCTAACGAGGTGCATATGTTGTTATCTACTTATTTATTTTAATTTTTTCAGTTTTATAATAGAAAAATATTAATATTAATTACATCATAATAATCGTATAGATTATTAGGAATTTAAGATTGTCTTTCAACTAAATTATGATAATTGATAATAAAATTATCTTCTCCAAGTAGGACAACATAATAATCTTCGACACCATTACTAAAATTCCAAAGATCACGTTAAGAAAGACATATCAATATTATACGTGCTCTATGTATAGTATTCAATATTATATATAATATTCTCTATGCAATATTATATAAATATATATGTATAATTCTAAGAGTTTTTCTTCCAAAATTTCTCCCGCCTAAAATTTCTGTTCAATATTTCGGTCAATATATTTTTTTATTTTAATTTATTCTCATTTTCTAAATTTTTTATTCTATTTTAATTCTTATATGAAATAATCCACTTTGTCTTCAAATTGAAAAAAGAAAGGAAAAAGCCCATCTCACAGGCATTAAACCATAAATAATGTCAATCCTCAGTCTAGTTGACATTTTTTATTGAATATTGAATGATTAGATGTCTCCATGTATTTATAATTATCCATACATTCTTCAATGTAAAAGCGTCAACTAAACAAAAGACCGATCTCAAGCCTAGATAACTAGTACTACTCTTAAAACATAGCATTTATTGAGTAAATTCCCTTTCACGGTTTATCCAGGGGCCTTTTTGAAAAATATTTTTAAACAAAAAAATAAAATAATCCAGATAGTAACATTCTTAATTTGGTTGGCGTAATTTTTATTTTTTGTAATTAACCTGCATACACAGAATATATACATAGATACACACATACATACAATTCAAGACTTTTTCTTCTAAAAATTTTCCCACCTAAATTTTTTGTCTGCATTTCGGTTAATTTTCATTTTATTTTATTTTATTCCACTTTTCAGATTTTTTTTTTTTAATTTTAGTTTAGTTCTTATCCGAAAATGACCCCATTTTTTGTCTTCAAATTCCAAAAAAAAAATTCTCACGAGCATTTAAAATAACATCTCTTTGGTAAATTCTAATTAGTGGTTCATTCAGGGCTTTTTTTCCACAAAAAAAGAAAAAAACTAAATTCTCTCATGTGTGTTGCACGGGAATATACCAAATCAGCTTATATCTTAACTTTAGTACGATTTTTTTTCCTTCCTCTTTTTTTTTTTTTTTTTTAATAGAGGGAAGTAACTGGGTTCGAAATTTCGAACTTGAGTTACGATTTTATTAATGAAAAAACGCACTTTACCTCAGCTGCGGTGGACGTGATGGGCTTTTAACTCCAAATTCAATACAAAGTGATCCTATTCATGAGCCAAAAAACTACATGCATGCAAGGAAGTACTACTTCCGAGTACAAATGAAATAGATCCCTATACAGGCTAGCAAAATTAAGCAAATCTCAAGGAAGGTATTTACATTCTACCAGTTTTGAGTATACTAGGGATGGCATCCGCTCCAAATCCGACAAATACCCAATCCGTTTGAGGAAAAATGTCCCAATCCTGGATCTATAGAATAGATCATGGTATAATTTGAGATCAGTCAAAAAAAAAAAAAAATTAACTTAACTTCAGAATTCTCCAGCCAAGAAGTCAGGTCAACAATCTCTTAATTGGCAATGGGCATGCATGCCACAAACTTACTAGGTAGTTCTTGTTATTGATGAATGATATGTGATGACTTGATGAGTTTATATTAGATGTTGCCATGTTGACTGTTCAGTTAAAAAAAGGTGTTAAAAAAAAAGATTTCATGGATTGGTTGGAGGATTGTAATATTGATCAGTTCGAATTTGTGACCCGCTCCGATAAGCAAGTCATGAATCGTGGAGTAGATCATGATTTTGTAAATCTTTTGTGGAGGAAAATAAATTAGTGTAGATCATTCCCGATCTGATCCATTGCCATCCCTCAAATATACCTTTCAACAAAGTACGTTCATTGCATGATGTAATAATTTCTCTTTTCCTCTCCTTATAACCAATTGAAGCAAGATAGAACGCAGCTTTATTCCCTTCTCTATGTACATTTTGAAACCTCATTCTTATTTGCCTCTTCAACATCCAGATATGCTCCAATGTATAAGCCAGTTCCCATGCCCTTGTTTCTTGTTCCTGGGACCATCGGCTTTTCCCCACCATCCAAGTAATTAAATTTCACATCGTTTTAAATAATTAATTAAAAAAAGAAAAAAAATGAAATATTTAAATCTTTTATTTATCTTTGATTTCTTCTCTTCCAAACGCGGCTTCTGCGGATTTTGGTGATAATAATAATAAATTTATATATTGTAAAATGGCAGCATCCTAAGAATTTGCGTGCTAAATTGCCAAAAAATGATGATTCCTATTATAATTTGGCGTAGTAGTTTGCAATCTTTAAGATATGATGAAATGCAGAAGAAAATAAAAGCACTAAAAAAATGGCTTATTCATCACCATTTGAGAAGGCATGTTTAAAGAGTAACATTGTAACATGTTTTTTCGTATATCTATCCATGACACAATGTTTAGTTACATCCAGATGAATCAAAATTATTCATACAATTTTGTACAGAATAAAAATAGTATAATTACAGCCACTATCCTGTGTATGTGTCGTGAGGACTCATGAGGTATGAGGAAATATAATGTGATATCAAAGATATCGAGCACCTTGTTGGAAAGGTGAAGACGACATTGCTAGTAAAGGACAGTCTAAGATGCTGGACTGTAATGATGCCATCCCAAACCCTGCCGATTGCGCTGCTACTCCGATTGTCGAATGTGGCATTGAACTAACAATACAAGAAACGTCCGTGAGCCCGTTATGGCATATCCAAATTATTCAAACGTAGTGCCACCCCGGCCTTTTTTTTTGGGCCGGGGATCATTCATGCGAAGAAGTCTTTTAACTTTCCACCACGATAGAAGCCATGTCTTATATATTAGCATAATTTCTATAACTGACCTGAAAGAGAGTGATAGGGAAGGGTCCACTGGTGCAGTAATTGCGTGGTGATCTGAAGGAAACAGTGACCAAAAAACTGGGAAAAAAAAAATAAAAAAGAAAAAGAAAAAAGGAAGCGCGTATATTATTACTAGAAACCAAAATTGTGAAAGATGGTCACCTGCCGTAAATCAGAGTTACATCCTTAAACAAGCTCAAGGCCTAGAATAAAATGGGCAAACTTAACCCACTATACCTGATTGCTGTGAGGGGTCATGAATACCAGAGCAGAACACTAGATCCTGCATATACAATCACACAATTTCAGAAATCCCAAATTGAGCACTGGCTCGATGTAACTTATACCTAGGGAGAATGACACTGCTATAGCTATCGAGCCTCCAAGACACCTGGATGTCTACACTTAAATTTCCTTACCGCTTCTTACTTCCCGCATTACTAAAGCCTACCTTGAATAAATAAAAAGTAAATTTTTTTTATTTTTTATTTTTTAAATGAAGAGCATAACCGATCATGTTCAAGGAGAATAATTAATTTATTAGAAGTAAACTCACCTCTCCTGTACCTTGATTTTTGTTGACCTGCTCTGCGAAAAATAAAATGTATCTATTAGATTTATGTGAAATGTCCATGGATCCATCCAATGTAAACCCATCTAGGCAATTCTGGAAATCCATTCACAAATAAAGAGCTGCGGAGTAAATGACTAGTTAAGTTCGCCTCCCCCAACCCCTCCCCTCCCCCCCCCCTGGGGGCTTCTTTGTTTGTTTGTTTGTTTGTTTGTTTGTTTGGGGGCTGGGGGCGGGGGTGGTGGCTATTAAGGATAAAAATATGTTATCTGGCTGAAGATGAACTTGACATGGAAAGAAAAATCGTTACATGTCATCTCCCAGTCACACACACACGGAAGTGGGGTTGGGGGGGGGGGGGGCTCCTTTCCACAGTTTAATCAGACACAACATGCACTCCCCAAACACACCTTTACATTAATATCATTTGAGGCTACAAGAAAGAAAATAATTGTGCATATGGCTAGCCATAAGTAAAATGACTTTCATAAGCATACATTAGCTATTAACTGGTCATTCCATGCTGCTTAGCATGTTTTAGACCTATTCCATCATTTCGAAAGAATTTAAGGAATCCAAGAGAATTTCACCATCAAAAGTTCATGTTACTCGAGAGTAAATATCTCAGTTCTCATGAGTGCAAGGGTAAACAATATATCAAAGTTGGTCACGATAAACAGCTGGGAATCAAGAAACAAAATAATAAAACTAATATTTTATTACCCCTGGTGGAGGCACTTGGGTTCACTGCCAGAGTTAAGCCAAGAAAACAATCATCCTTTGTAGAGCCATAGTCCCAGAGGTTCAGTTCAAGGTTCGGTCTTGATCCTGCAGATATATCAATAATTTGAGGATAGACATTCATACTTGCCCCCATAGAACAGTTGAAATACTCACCACAATTACTTAGTCTCAGCTGAAGCATATCCCCAGGGGAACGCGGAATGTTGCCAACCTGTGTATTTGGTTTTTGTTAATATTTTGTAAAATAATGTCACTGCAAAAATAGTAATAAACTTGAGAAGATATAATACTTGGAAAAATGGATGCTGTAAGCATTGATCCGCAGTTGGCCTCTTCAATGGGTCCCAAGAACAAAGTAGCTACAGAATCAAGAAATAATTAGAAACTGTTATGCCAATAAACCTCATCCAAGTACATTAACATAACTATAAATGTGATATCCAGATAAATACCTTGATCAAGTCAATTGCTTCCGAGCTTGCATTTGGAATAACATTTGAAAGATTGGCAGGCATAATCTATCAAATAGATAAGTACAAATGTCAATCTTGTGCAACAATTTTTGGGCAAGAAATTTGTCTAAGACAAGATTTCACTCACTTCAGAATAACTGATATCAACTAATCTGGCAATATTCCTTGCCTCTGGAAAGGTATTCCAATCTGGGGCTCCAAGAACACAGCAAATCTTATACAATTGATCTATCTCACTGACCATTGATGGAAAGGGATCAGTACATTCTAACAACATAAAGCTTTTTGGGATGCACTTAAATGAATATTGAATCTATGCAAAATAGCTTATCCGCTTCTTTTGCTATCAAAGGGAAAAAGCAAATGCGATAAATTGGTTCTTTCCATCCTCACAAATATTACAAATCCTGTATCTCTTATACTGTAGCCATAAATCAAGAAGTGTGACATACTTTAATAATGGTATTAAAATTAAATTAATGAATCACCTTTCCCCAGGAAAAATTGGGCACAAAGTGAAAAGTTCAGCCAGTATAGTACCAACAGCCCACATATCTGTTGCAATGTTACGATCTACATTAGTCGTGATTTAATGAAAGGATATTAAACATATTGAAGAAGCATCTAGCATGAAACCATCAATTCTGATTACCAAATACTCAACACATTTCACCATTCCAAGCAGAACTGATGTATGAATATCAAAATTATACAGATGACACTATTTACTACCCAAAGAATAGATCATAATCAAACGAAAGGATAAACAGAAATAAACAGTTCAGTGAACATATCCTCAAAGTCTTAGGTTCATGCTATTTGAATGAATTACAAGCATTGCATACCAATAGCAGGTGTGTATGACGAAGACTGCAACAAGACTTCTGGTGCTCGATACCTTTCACATGCATAATTCAACCATTAGATAGTTAACAGAAACGTGGGAGAGAATATACCCTATTACGGTAAAGATTACTCACCAGCGAGTAGAAACATAGTCAGTAAAAGGAGGCATTGAAGAAAGTTCCCTAGCCAGTCCAAAGTCGGCAATTTTTATTGTGTCATTTGTCACTAGCAAATTCTCTTCGGAGATAAAAGATTGTTGTAAATAAGCACACAAAGAAATATTCTTCTTAACAGTATATATCAACCACACGGTACAAAAGAATACGATTGACCAAATTAATACCAGGTTTTAGATCCCGATGGAAGTATCCATTTTTATGCACATAAGCGAGCCCTTGCAGAACCTGAGACATCAAACCTCTTATCTCTTCCTCTGAGAAGGATTTTTGTCGTTCTTTCATTATTTGATACAGATTACATTCCTGCATATAGAAAGTTCAAGATCAAGATATATTACAGAATCATCAATCATTCAGGCAACGTCTAGCTAAAATATAAAAACAACTCTAACCAAGGAAGAGAGTAATGCGGTATTGTAACACTAGAAACTATTGGAACTCATGAAATAGGGATTTCACAACCCATTTGTGGTTACACTATCAAACAACAAGGTGCAGCGAAATAGCCAAAGCTCAAGGCAAAATGTTTCCATGTTTACATCAAGTATGGAAAAATACAACAAATTTCTTCTGTATATCCAAAATTAAACCAGAAGTTCATAAAACAAACTCTGAGACAGAAGCCACTAGAAAAGGGAAGTCATCTCGTTAAGTCTTGAAAAGATATTATGTCAAAATAAGAGAAAAAAACAGTCAGATAAGCACAACGAATATAGTTGGAAAACAAGAAAGAGAAAACTTAAGAAAATAGCACTACTAAAGGCAATAATTATGGTAAAAGCTGCTAGTATCAATAGGTGGTTTTCAACATCAATGACCTCGAGTAAAGATGGGATCTTTTGGTAATAATTTATTTGGGGTGGGGGGAGGGTACTTCTAAAATTTTACTCACTTCCATTACTACTATCTTATGAATTCAGCAAGTGAATATTTTTCTCTTGAATATATAAAAGTGGAGTATCTGAGGAACAACACAACTCTGCAGTACTAACTACTAAGTATCCATAGAATCAGTGTTCTCACTAGAATTATAAACCGTGAAATAGAAATACTTGCTAAGGAATCTGTATTTCTATCAATATATATGGGAACGGGAGAAATGAGCAATATGATACCATGTACTCAAATATGAAGAAAAGCTCATTGTTTTCACGGACAATCTCCATTAACTTGATGATGTTAGGATGATTTAATCTGCGGAGGGACTGCATGGAAAAGTACAGAGAACGGTAAATTATACAAACTAAAATACAGAAAAATTATGAGCATCTTATTATCAGTTTATCACCCAATGTTTAATTACCATCTAAACAAATTACAAACCTTCACTTCTCTTAGGTTCACACATTCTTCCCAGTAGTAGAATTTCCTCTTCATTTTCTTGACTGCTACCTGGAATTAACACTAGACGTTAAATGGGTGATCCAAAACTTTATATTTCATATTGAAGTTTCTTGAACATAGAAATATAGAATAGCTATACTGGAACCTAAATTCTTACAATTTCAGAAGTTCCAATATTTAGGGCTTTATATACACTACCACAAGCTCCATCACCAAGCTCCTCCAGAATTTTATATCTGGAAGCACAACATGACAAAATACAAGACCATAAGATTTTCTGAGAAGATATTGGAAGTTATTATTTGAGTAAAAAAGCGAAGATAAACTCACCTTTCCATTCTTTGGTTTACAAGTGACCAAATAAATTTTAGTTCAATGAACTTCTAACCTCTTAGAAGAGGTTTCAGCACTGTCTAAACAGTGTTCAACAACAAACTGTACGCGGGCATCTTCGCTTATTATGTCCACCAGATAATATAACATGTAGAAAAATGTAGGCTTCTCATTGTAAGAATGATTAAATATCAACCAAAATGTTATCAACATCTTAAATGCAGCCTCTACAAGCTGCAACAAGTGGTTATCATCTAAAAGCAGCCACCGTTGCCCATCAAGCTGTTAACTCCAATAGAACGAAGAGGAATATTTACAGCCAATTAGAGGTCATCTGTCAAGACAGAAGAAATCAGCAGTCAAATTATGAAGATAAGTTACCAAAGATTGCTAAGATACTCCCAAAGCTTTAGAAATATTTAATGGGTATCAGGGGAGATCTCAATTTAAGAATTTTGACTTTTGAGAAAGGCTACCCACACCCTGAAACAATTCTACAAGGCGTTGATTCTTCCCCATGGCCAACCCTAAATCTCCAATTTACCATTCACCAAGAGAGGAAGAAGTTTTTTTTTTTTTTTTTTGTGGGGCCGGGGGAGGGGCCGGCGTGTTGGGGGTGTTCCTTTCCCGGTATAATAAAGAGATAAAGAGCAACAACATGCCAAAAGCAAAGTTAACCACCCTTTGTGAGTTGAACCATCCCATTAGCATAAGCATACTTATAAACAAACAATATTTGTTCATCGTCGTCTGAAAATTCCCAAAGCGGTATCAGAAAAGTGACTACAAAGACGCTCTTCTATTCATAATTGATTTTATGACAAACCACAAGAACCTGACCAGAGTTCACTGATTCAGGACTGGTGGGAAAAGAAAAGTAATTTCACTATTAAGAAATGCAAACCTATCCTGGCAATGAGAAATAAAAACATTACGTAATTTAAACCTATTAAACCAGTTACTTTAACTACAAGAACCACCACCAAAAGGAAAAAATCACAGTGCAAGTACATTAACACTATCAAATGAAGCCAAGATTAAGATTGTTTCCCAGAGTCAAAATTGAGATTTGAGCAAAACACATGGCATAAACAACAAAAATGAATAAATCACAAAGATCGAAATCGTGAAAAGAAAAATGCAAATGAAGATAGTTCGTTACCGGAATCATAAAACAGAAATTCGGATAGATGAATAGAAACTCGCCTTTCAGAACTAGAAAACATGCCAAATATCAAAGAAGAGGAACATCTAGAGAAAGAAAGAGAAAATTGAATATTCGGATCAAAAAAGCATTAAGCGAGGTGCCGTTGAAAACAAGGGAAAGAGAGAGAATCGGATCAATGGTAGGGTGCTGCCATTTTACAATATATAAATTTATTATTATTATCACCAAAATCCGCAGAAGCCGCGTTGGAAGAGAAGAAACCAAAGATGTATATCAAAACGAAATTTAAAATAATAATAATAAATAAATAAAAAGATTTAAATATTTCATATATTTTTTCTTTTTTTAATTGATTTTTTAAAAAGGCATGAAATTTTATTAGATAATTCTATTTAAACAAAAACAAGAATAAAGAGTTAGACATAATAGACATGTGGTCTATGTAATTACTATTAATTTAAAACTATTGTGTTTTGTTGAAAAATAAAATCTTATTATACATTAATTTTATTTAATTTTTTGTATCTACTTCTGTTCCATTATAACTCAATTTTATGAATGGATGGTGGGGAAAAGCGGGTGGTCCCGGACTCCCAGCAATGAACAAATTCCGTTTGTCGATTTACTATAATATCCCTGGCTTTATCTTTATCTACAGCAGGTGTATGTATTGACGTTATTGCCCTTGTCTTGGTCCCACCTTAAGGATGGTAATTTTGTGACTCAAAAGAGAAAATGACATAATCACAAAGTTCTAACGCCAAACATGTATGACGTGCTCAAATACACATTGCAGTAGTTATATTACTATATTAGCCCATTATCAATTGATATGTCGTGTCAAAATACACGTTATGTATGAGATTATATCATTCCCCTTTGAGACTCAAGAGGCCTCATTTCAGTCTAGTTTTATCATTAGAGTAGATTTCGCATATGCTTCTCAACTTGCTTATTGTATCAGTTGGGTCGTTATTTTTTTTTAAAATTCTATGAATCTCTAACATGTTATAAATTCACACATAAAAACAGAATTCATAAAAATAATCTTTACACCCTTACTCTTTTTTAAACAACCCCTCTTTAAAAATAAAAGCAAAAAGAATTTAAAAAAGAAAAGTTAATAAAAAAAAGAAAATGACCTCTTCCACCTTACTTATTTACTTATCCACCACCACGCCCAAGTCAGTCGTACATAACAAGTTCCAACATTTATTTTGATAAGTAAAATAGGAGACCCTCATTTTCCTATACATGCTCTGCCCATTGCCAGAAATGGTAGGAAAAGGGAGGGTTTGCTTAAAAAAATACTTGAGGTATTTGTCATTTTTAGTCCACTTGGAGATATGATTGGGATGTTTAGTTGCGTAGTTGGGTGGGGGAATATATATTTTCCATGCTCTTCCGATTTTTATTATTTTTATTTTTTAATTGAAAAAGTAAGAGTTTAAAAAGAATTTTATGAACGAATTTTGTGAAAGGTTAAATACTACGGCTAGTATAAAAAAAATTTTACAAAAGAATTTATAAAAAGTCAGGCATCAAGGCGTTAAAAGAGTTGACGATTTAACTAATAGAAAGGATAAAAATTAGAGACCGTCCAGGAAATTGACCCTAGTATTATAGACCTGCTGAATACTCTGACAAAAGTGATGCGACAATGAATTTATTATTGAGTCAATCTACTGTTCGTGATTGTCATATTAGAATTTTAGCTAATTATTATGTTTTTGTAAGAAGGACAAGCCTTTCTTCCAGGAATGTGTAAAAAAAATTGAAACCGGGTGAACCGGATCGAACAGGCCGGTCTCACTCTGGGTTTTGTGGCCAAAATGACCTGTCTGGTCTTGTCCGGTTCGGTCCGGTCTCAGTTTTTTTTTTTTAAACCCGAAAACCCGGTCGAAGACCGGTTAATTTTTTTTAAATATATAAATTGAAACTTAATTTTCACTTTTTATAATATTCAATAGGCAAGAATCAGAACTATTTACTTTACATAATCACTTGTACAAAAGGCCCATCTTATTTATAAGCCTTGATTATTTGACATTTTACAAAATTTTCAATGTGGGACAATCATTTAAACTTTAAACTAAATATAAAGAACCAAGAAAATTATTAATTTGCCTCAAAGTCCACAAAATTTCATTTACATAGTCACTTACACAAAGACTCATCTTATTTATAAGCTCAAATCATATTACTTTTTTACATAACTTTCAAGTTGAAATTTTTTTTGCCAATAAACTTTTTTAAAAATCATCATTATTATATTATTTTTTAAGCAATAGTCAAGAATAATTTTGTTAATATATAATGTTACTAAAATTTACAACATTGTAAGGATTTTGTTAAAGAAAATTGTTCAGATTTAAATTATGTTTATTGACTCTATTTAAGTTACATACTATTATTATATAATATATATAAATATATTTATATATAGACATGGAGAATTTGTGCATATACATCTTTTTATTTATTGAAGTGGTTTTCTTATTGGTAAAAAATGTGAAATTGATTTTCTTGCTTTTATTTTAAGTTGTAAGTGTTATTTATTTCTGACAATTACATCATTTTTGTAATATTTAATCCCTATAAATGTATAATAAAGTAGGAATTATCTATCTTTTACCTTTTAAAAATATCAAAATTGTATTGTAAAATTATTAAAATTATAAAGTATATATAATATTTATGATTTTTACATTTATTCTCCAATTTAGGATATATATTTCAAATATTTAATAATTTTAGATTTGTTAAAATAAAAAAAAAATGAGAAATACAAGTAAGTCTAGTGCTTCTACTTTACAGAGGCATGTTAATACTTTTGTTGCGTATAAAGCTCTTATATTTGTTTATTCTAAACTTTGTTTATATGTGTTTTTACATTACTAAATCTATAGAAAATTTTTTTCACAAGCCCGGAAAAGCCCGAAAAAAACCGAATTCATTAACCGAGCCCGAACCGGGACCAAAACCGTTTGGGCTTGTTATTTTTAGGACCGAGACCGGGACCGAACTGAAGATGTTTGGTCCGGTCTTGGTCCTTCAAAAACCCAGAATCGAAACCCGTTTGCACTGCCCTACTTTCTTCCTTCCTTTTCTCTTTTTATTTTTATTTATTTTTTTTAGACAGTAGACTAACAAAAATTGGGAGCTTTCTATCTATCTAAAAGAAATAAAGATACTCCTCCCGTCCCATAAATATAGTTTAGTATTCTATTTTCGTCCGTCTTATAAAGAGAAGTCACTTATTAAATGAAATTTGCATTTAATTTTTTGTTTTCATATTTTGCCCCTAATTAATCATTCACACAACTACTAATAAAATTCAATATTCATGATACATGAGAGTATAAATGAAAATACATATAAAATTAATTGTCACAACTATATTAACAATTATTTCTTACTTCGTGTGAAATTAACTATCTGTCTATCTTTGTAAGACGGGGGGAGTAATATAATTGGAACCATCCACCTTGAGGTGTTTTGGAATTGAGTGGAATTTATATAAATTTTCTATAGAAACAGATTAGGCTCCGAGTTTAGAGCCCGACTACTAATCATAGGAGGCCATGTGTATTTTAAAATATACGTGGCCCCTTGTAATTGGTGGTCAGGCTCCAAACTCAGAGCCCGATATATTTCTATAGCCGGACTAGGAATTTATAAGGCCGAATTCATATCATATAATATAACATAATATAATCATATCATCATATTAATATAATATATAATATATATAATATAATACAAGAGTTTTCAATTGGATTTAGATTCTCAATTGTAATTTGTCCACCTATAATTTTGCTGACATCATCATTCTGTTGCACTCTTTTTCAAAATTCATTACATAATTCCTCCCCTTCTAAAATTACAAAATTTTATCTTTATATAATTTTCAAATTTTCCTTTTTAGAATCCTTGAATCTATGGAAATCAAACCCCAAAAAATATCATTTTTCTATTATTACATATATATTATTATTTATTATTTAGCGTCGTAAATTGTATGAAAATCATAAAGTTGAATTAAATTTTCTTAGAATCGTAACAGTTTATGTAACACTTTTATGTATTATAAGGGGCGTAGTGATTATATATATCTGTGTATCGTGACACAGTTGTTACAGGGCACGGGTGTAACACCCTAAAAATTTCTACAAATTAAAATAAGTAACATAATTATTGTTTTGAATGAATTACTTGAATATCATTTCTTGAAAATTAAAAGATTGGTATTCAATTAACGTTAAACAAAAAATTTGGTTCCTAATTGTCATAAATCAAAGTATAGTGACCTAATTGACATAAATTAAAGAACTGTGACTTAATTAAAAAATAATGCAAAGTGGAAGGACTTCTCAGACAAATTCGCACCAAGTGTAAGGTATACGTCACGCCACGTGTCAAGATGTGATTGGCGGAACTCAAATTTTATTAAAAAACAATTGAATCTCAACTATTATATATAAGGCTAATGGGTCCTAAAGGTTTCCTCAATACCAAAACTATCCCATTTGCTCTCTCAAACCCATAAATTCGTCCATAGTTCCCGTGAGAAGGATATCTACCCCAAAAACTCATCAAATTACATATTTGTCTATTGAAAAAGGGTCATTACCATATATAGAAAGATTGTAACCTAAAGTATAGCTTTGATAAAGGAATTTTAAGGCTTGAAAGGCATTTTCCACTTGAAATTATTCAAGAAATATTTGAGGCGAGTAACACATGTTTTGGTTCTTCCTTCTCTTTATACGAAACTGATGATTATCTTGTGAGTAACACATGTATTGGTTATATCCTTTTCTATCATTTGGCTCTGTTATTCTCCTTGTATCTTGGATCCCTCTCTTAATTGTATTTGGCCTTTAGTGATTGACGGTGCACCATTGCTCTGGATAAATGATTGTTCTTTGGTCTTGGCCATCGCTAGTAATGCTATATACCCATTTTGCTCTGCTATCTGAATTGTTTTATAGTATTATAGCCCTTCTATGTGGTCTCGGTTATTCTGATATGTTACTGAATTCTATGGCTTACGGGTAGAGACTAAACTAGTGATGTGTCCGGGCTTTGTACCATCGAAACTCTATGTCTTTGTGAATGACTTCTTTGTGCGTAAAAATATCATCTTCTGTATTGTTTTGCATTGGCCAATACATGTTGTTATTCACTAGATACTTTTGTACTCACCCCCTATTCTATAATCTTGTAGGTATTGGATTTAACAGCTTTGTGGTTGAATCTTCCCAAAGATAGAAAAGATACATGTATGTGATCGAGACTTCGGCCTATGGCTAGGGTTTCGTTGTGGGCGGTCGCTATAATTTTAATTATCAGAGTACGCAGCAAAAGCGCCTCAATATTCTGAATTGTATTTGTATAGTTCCGCCCTCAATTTTGAATTGTTAAACGCTTCCGTTACTGATATTTGGAGTTAATATGGAAATGAAATTGGGGGCGTGACAACGGGCCATTACGTTTTAAGTATTATTCTTTACTGTTGTTCCAATTGGATAAACTTTTTAAAATAATTGTCTAAAAAATTTTTACATTGCTACTTGACATGCATAAAACTCTAGATTTGTAAAGAAAAAAACCATTTTTCTATTAGAGAAATTATAACTCAGCCACTATTGATCTCTATGATCGAGTTTTTTAATGAAAATCTTATGAATATAGAATAATTTAGAGTTAGTGTAATGTTATCAATATACCCATATTTTTGTTCTGATTAGACGTGGCGGGTCAATCATATTAAAGGCAGGTCTCCACAAGTTTATGGGTTGATATTTCAAATTATCATCCCTAATTACTTGACTGCATATTATTATAATTTTATATAGGTTAGATATGTGAATTTACACAATGTGTTTAGATGAGACCAGAATTATGAACTCAAGTATTTTACTATAAATATCTCATAGTGAATTGTAGTTCTCATATCACTTTGTAATTTTATACGACACAACTGGTATATTATACTTTATTTATGATATGATATTCACACTCATACATCAGTTTTGATATAATCGTACATTATAACTCTGCCCGTGTAACGCACAGGTGAAAAATCTAGTAATATATAATACAAGAGTTTTTAATTAGATTAGATGCTTAATTGTAATTTTCACACCCATAATTATGTTGGCGTCATCAACACTTGATTGGGTTGGGTTATGCTACTATGCTTGATTGAGTTGCGTTATGCAAATTCTTCTTTAGATATTCATCACGAGTTTTCAATAATTTATATTATTTTATTAGGTTTTTTATATTCTATTTTTATTTTAGTTTGTTCATTTTTATTTTTTTAGCATTTATATATAATTATGAGTTTTTATAATTTTTTATTATCTGCTATCGATGCAAATTTAATGGCGAGTAACTGTTCAACTACTTATTCTTCCGACTACTCAATTATTTGAAAATGAAGGCATTATAAACTAATTATCTGGTGTTATCCCTATTTATTTATATATTATTTATGTTTGTTTGATTTTCAAAATTTCCAACATAAAGTCCTTGATAATATGGAAATCAAAATTTATTTCAAAATAACTTGGAAATATATTTCAAAATAGCTTAATAATAGTATAAATGGAAACTTAGTTCAGAATAACTTGCAGCAAATCAACTAATTTATTCTCTTTTTTTGTGCTATAAAAATTCATTTATTTGCTTTATACCAATAACTAAAGACACACAATGTAATTCTATCATAATATATGACTGAAATTTATTTTTTAACATTTATGATCTAACTTGAAAATCTCTGTGACTATTTTTTAACCTTTGTTTTTATATTATTTATGTTGTAATGATTAGGTTGTGGAAGATCCAAACAATTAATTCTTTTATTCTTTTGTCTCTATAGATAAGAAGCCTGTAAAATATCGATCGAATTCATATTATTATTTCATTTGATTTTATTATTATTGTGACCATTCATTGTTTTTTGTAATTTATGTAATGAATATTTTTTTTTGTATGAAACATCAGGAATTTCCCTCCCCGTGCAACATATAGGTTGAATGCTAATTGATCGATATTTTAATTTGATGAAGATAACAATGAATTTTAGTAAAAATTTTGTGAATAAAGAGATATGAAATCCACAAGAAGAAAATGAATTGCACAAAAAATTAGTACCTCATTTCCGGTTTTCTGGTCTCATTTTTCTTTTTAGGATGCCCCACATATATGGTTCCCTTTTTATATTAGAAAGTCTAACTTGCATTTCTTTACAAATCTATTCCTATTTAATATTTTAATTATAATTATCAATTTTAAATTTTACTCATAAAAAGGGTATATCTGGAAGGTACTTTCTTATGAGTACGAAAATTTTTATCTGAATAGAAATTAAACGAATGCGGGTATGTACATGCCCGATTTGTTTTATTAAACTGTTAAGTAATAATATTAAATTAGATAATTTCAAAATAAAATATAGTAAAGCATTAATCGAGTAATAAGCGGTAGCTATTAATATAGTATTAATAAAACATTAGTTTAATGTGTCAAATACTAAATCAAACCTGTGTATTTATTGTTTTTATTATGTAAATCCGATAACACGTATTTGTTTAATATTTTAGTATTCATTATTATAGAACTTTTGGAAAATTAGTCTTTCCATACAATGTACGAATGAGAGGCTAAACTCGTAATTGTAATAGTAGATTTGTGATATGATTATTTATAGGGATGACAATGGGACAGGGTAGCCACACCCTAGACTCACCCCACGAGTCTTGAAGTCGCCTCAAACATGTCCTAAACCCACGAATTCACAGGGCGGGTTAAGACGGGTAGGGCAATAAGCAGGGTGTGACGCCTCCTTGACCGTACGAGAAGACTCAAAATTTTTTCCTTTCAGTTAATGTTATATACAATGCATTATTAGTTGATAAATGTAAAATAAAACAAACCGATATTTAGAATTTTAAAGTTCTTAACATTAACTAATATAATAATATGATTCTTTCAATTCGATAAAGAAAATCCTTCTGAAAAAAAGTAATAAAAAATAAAAATAAATTGCCATAGATTTATGGGTCGATGAGTCAAATTGTCATATCTAATAATTTTACGCATTTTTAGAGTTAAATTTATTAAAAAAAAGAAAATGTTTGGTGAGTCACGGGTCTTTGTCTTTAGGATGGGGTCCAACCTGACCCACACCTGCCTCGGATCCACAGCGGGGCAAACAATATTACCTCATACCTACCCTTTGTCTAGATAGATCAGGCAGGTCAATCCTATTAAGGGCAGGTCTTTACGGGTTTATATGTTGATGACTCAAATTGTCATCCCTAATTATTTGACTATTAATTATTATAATTTTACATAGATTGGACGTGTGAACTCGCACGACGTGTTTGGAGGAGACCAGAATTATGAACTCAGGCATTTTACTATAAATATTCTATGGTGATTAGTAATTTGCATATCAATTCATAATTTTAGACAATACAACTGGTATATTGTACTTTATTTAT
>CAVNYN010213311.1:0-30271 GCA_963692815.1 Nyctanthes arbor-tristis
ATACAATCACAATGTTGACTCTCCTGGTCCTGTTAATAAGAATGCTTAGCATTTGTTAAAAAGTTACTCCAGTATGTAATATTATGAGCAGGAAAATTGTTATCATATTTGTTGGAAAATATACTATATTCAGTTAGTATTAGATAGCATGAGTAATTGTATGCAAGTGAAGACTCTAATACCTCGGCTCATTAAAATTTATAGTTCCTGATAACAATTGCTTTCACCTCTCTATTTTTGGTTATGCCTATAATTTTTTTTCTATTGTTCTTTATTTGTTTTATTGCACGCATATTTGTAGTGAAAAGTGAACTGACCACGTGCGAAGCACGTGCTCCACTAGTGTGTGTGTGTGTGTGTGTGTATAAGGAAATTAGTCTGTAATACCTCTGTACTGCATTTTTCCCTTCCAGAAGTGTGTAAGTGAATGTCATTTTAGACTTTTGCTTGTATGTTAGGTAAATTCTGCGGTAACTGCATGCTAGATATATATCGTATTTTATACTGGATATATATATATATTATCTGCTTAGGTATTTTGATGAATTTATATATATTCAAAGTTTTTTTATTTTTTTAATTCAAAAATTTTTAATTTTTATACACACACACACACATATATATCTCTTATATATGAAGTATTTACTAATTTATATTAGACTATTTTCTTTTTAGCTGATTTGTTAATTTTTAATTATTTTTATATGCGGTAACTTATTTTGTATATATAACTAACATTTTATAGTTTAATAAATTTCTATTACCATATAGTCCCACGGAAAAATAAAATGATTGATTTCTCAAGGTCTAGGAATGACAATTGGTCGGGTCGAGATTGTGTATGCTATATCCGTTATCTTACTCATCAAATTTTTTCCTCCTATCCTTGTACCCATGTCCACTTAAATCGAACACGGGTTGGTATAGGTAATTACCATTTTTTTTCACAAGAAATGGTTAAATAGGTTGAATACGGGCAAAAAATATGATAACCTTCCCCTACCCATTCTCAAGCCGGGCTGATTTTCTTTATTCTATCCCCGACCTAGTTGTCTGTTTAGTCAGGTATTCTCCGTCTTAATATGGTAAGATACCCGTAGGTATTGGGTTTGACGAGCTTTTTTTACCATACCTGTTGGGCTCATTTAATATCATTTCATATCAAGTAAAATATAATAACTATTAGTTAACAATAAAATAATTGATATATTATATTTCAATGTAGCTAATGTTAAAATGTAATTTGATTTAATATCATCCTATACAACGCACGGGGTGAATCTAGTTATTACATAATAATGCAAACATATAGTCGAGCTAGACTTCGGAATTGATGTTAGATAGATTATAGAACATACAACTAGCTGCTTTAATTTGCCTTTATCTCCTTGTTTAATTTTTTATTCTATTATCTTCTTTTTCATGATGTGTACAATATCCATTCACCATTTTTGTGATTAAGAAATACAACTAGAAAATAAGACAAACGAAGTTTATTATTATGAATTATTTCTTGAACACATTTCCAACCGTCACTCTTCAGTTGCTATTACATCGTCATTGTTTGATAGTTTTGTAAATTTAAATATGTGTTATTGAAATTTGAAAGTAGGCCTTGAGTATATTTCATTTCAAGAATTTCCAGCAAAATTATTAGATAGAAGAGAGGATAGAAGATATTTCCTAATTATTATCTAATTTCGAAACTAATTAGAACAACAATTAAAAGACAGGAAAATTTTCAAATACATTTGGGAGTTTTTAGAAAAGGGACTCTTAAGATAATAAATATATTCTACCTATTGTTTTGATACTGGTGCATTTGTTGGAAATTTAATGGAACGAGGAAAGTAAAGAAATATTACCGGTCCATCAAATTCTAGACCTTTTATCATGTCTTCAGCCAAAGTCTTGCACGATGGACCACCAACGTCATTACGTACGAAAAACCATTTACTAATTCTTCTTTCCTTTTTCTTTTGTTTTTCGAAAAAAAATTTTCTTTCATTTTGTTTACTTAAAAACATAGAAGTTTCCCAAGAATTTCCAGGAAAACAATTTAATAAGGACCCAGCCTAGTTTTTTATTCCTTCTACGAAATTTCTAGTGCGGTGCGAGTGCTTTTCTTTGTCACATGAATTGATATTCAAAAGGGTAAATTTAACAAAAGGTCCCCAAGCTTTGCAAAAAGTAGCAATTTCATCCTCACGCTTTTTTTCAAGGTTTTAGATACCCAACCTTTCAAAGATATACACAAAAGGTCCCTACAGGCAATTTCTATCTATTTTCACATTTTTATGCTTCAAAGTAACCATTTTACCCCTCATTGTATGGAATAAAAAGAAATTAGCACAAAAACCTTTCAAAAAATTCAAAAGATTTAAATAAAAAATGAAAAAATATACTGCTTTTTTTGATTAGTTATTTCTAACTTCCACCAAGTACCACTACCATTTCTCTCGTCTTTTTTTTTTTTTTTTTTGAGTGGGAAAGGATAAGGCCTCTATTTAAATTATCTTTAGCAATAATAAAAATGAGGAGGGATAGGAAAAGGATATACAAATAAATATGTATAAGTGTGTGAAAAGAGAAAGCCACAGAGAGATCAAAAGAAAATTTTAATACTTGTGTTTTTATTTTTTAAATTTAAATAAAGGGTAAAATTATTTTTATAGAAAAAATGAACAATGAAAATTGAAAAAAATAGTATGTTACCTTTTGTACATGTTTTTGAAAGGTTGGGTACCTACATGCTTAAAAAAAGGGTATTGATGAAATTATTACTTTTTACAAATGTTGGAGACCGTTTGTGAAATTTACCCTATTCAAAAGGATGATTGAAATTTTAATTTTTACTCCCTCAGTCTCAAAAGATATTTTATTTTTTATTTTTCAAATTATATTCTCCTTTCTTTTTTAGAGAAGCAATAAAATTTTTTTCATATTGTGCCCCTATTTAATTTTTTTGGTATTAACCACAGTAACAATATGATCAAGTTTTGTTATGTGTGAACTAATCAGCCTTTTATGAGAAAATAAGGGTATTATTGACAATCTATCAGTTAGTTTTACTTTTCCAAATATATTAATCACTTTTTCTTGACCTATATGAAATTTAAAAGACAAATATGCGACGGAGAGAATACTTACATATTTCATTGGCCAAAGGCAGACATGTGATAGGACCACGTATACGTATGAGAAGGCACTGAATAAATCATTTTTCTTTTTGATTATTATTACATAGTTGACTGACTTTAAACTTGGCCAACAAAATTATTGGATAGAGGAGATCCATTCTTTTTGCTCTATATAAATTACTTCCATATGTCTTATAATCCAAACGCGCTCCCATCCTCCTAAATTTCTTTAATTTGATGGTAAAGTGAAAACAGAGAAGCTGAACACTGAGCTTAAAATCTTAATTATTTTAGTGTGAATGATTGACACTAAAATCTTAATTGTTGTTGTATTTTGATCACCACTCTAAGAGTATTTAACTTGCCCACTAAGACTTCTTGGGTATTGTAAATCTATGGATAGCTCCCTTTGTATTGAGAATAATACATACAATTGAAGAGTTTTCTCTTTAACTTTTTCTCTATTTTCTATTCTTTTCTTGTAGTTTATAATACGTTTTCAGCACGACACAATCCTAAATATTTTTATTTCCACCAATTCTTTGAAAGAACTTTCAAAACGTTGATTATTTTTTATTCTTATTTCTTCATTCGGTTTCGGTGAATGAATTCCAATTTAATCCAATAATTGTTGATTCTTTCTCTAGATTCTGCAAAGGGTTTTTTGGATTTGAAAGTTTTTAACATTAGTGTTTTTTTAAATCACAGCCACTGCTCAATTCGAGTGCTTTGGTTATTTAAATCACAAAGCCAATGTCTAATTTGAGTGCTTTGGTTATTTATTTCAAGATCAATTTCAAGTTCCATGTTTTGAAAAGAACTGTCTATAAAGACGGTATTTTCATGTTGGTAGACATTTCAATGTATCCAATATTTACGAGAGTCTTTCTAAGGAGAGGGGTACTCTCCCCTTAGGGAGAGGGGAGAGTACCCCTCTCCCTAGAAAACTCAATATTCACGAGCACGGTTTTTTTTTTTTTTATTTGTGATTTAATTATCGGTTGGTTTAATTGTTAGTATGATAATATATGTGATTCATTATGGGTTCTAAAGAATCACTATTATGTCTTATATTTTTAAAAAATATGATTGGCTCCGGAAGAACTTTGACATATATATACAATAATAATTGTGGTTTCTTGAAGAAACATGATCGTTCAAAAATCTATTAATAATCCTGAAGATTATTGTGATTTAGATATTATATTTTGTGATCGATGAAGAATCACAATTTATGCTCTATATTTCAGAAGAATATGATTGACTCCTGAAGAGTCTTGATATATATTATTCTTGTGGTTCCTGAAGAACCACAAATTACATCTTATATTCTAGAAGAATATGATTGACTTTAGAAAGTCATATAAGATTTGTCGTAATTCTTGAAGAAATATGATTCTCTAATTCTTAATAGTCCTGAAAATTATTAAGGTTAATACGTTGTGATTTCTGAAGAACACAATATGATCTCATCATATTTTAATTTAATATGGTGTGTTTTTGAATAGCACGATGTATGAGGTTTAGATCTGTGTTTTCTTGAAGAAAAATACAGTAAATAAATATTCTAGAAGAATATTTTATATTGCTCATTATAAAGCAATAATCTCTTTTTACTATTCGTTCTTCCGATCTTTTATTTGTTTTTCTATTATTTACTTTTAGTCAATTAATTAGTTAGATTAAATAAGTTGTTGCTCCCGAAATAGCACGACTAATCATAACATTCTGAAGAATGTTACATGCTCATGAAGAGCAATTTATATTGGATCAAAGGATCTAATTTATATGGTAATTCAATGTTTCTAAAGAATATTGATCTATCTCCCAAAGTAGCAATAACTCATATTGATTCTAAAAGTATAATTTACTATACTCATAAAGTAGCATATGTTTTGATGACTGTAGATATTAGTGATATCTGAAATAATATTCTCTGAATGAGAGTATAAATATTCATATCCTGTTGATATTGAATTTATGACTTTACATATTATTATAAAGTTATACTAATAGCTAATATCACTAAATTTTAGTTAGTTGCATTTGACATATCGGTAAGAATTATTTTTCATGGGCCCTTGATGTTTTAGTTCATCTGAACTCAAGTGGCTTCGGTAAGACAACAAAAAAAGAAACACATCTAATGATTGTGCAAAAGCACTTAGTTTCCTTCGTTATTATGTCTAACTCAAAGTTGAGTATTTTACCGTCAAAGATCCACATAATATATGAAAAATCATGAGCTCCGTCCCATTGGTTTCATTGTATTGCCTAAAATAAATGCAACATCTTATTGTTAGCCGTGAGTGAAGACGTAGAAAAACTCATGAAAAAAGCCCTACCAGTAAGATGCATAAAACATCCAATAATGAGAGCTCATCTAAAAAGAAATATAAAGAATATTCTTTAAATGTGCCATGAAAGGGCATTGAGCGCGTAAATGTCGTACGGCAAAGTATTTCGTGGATCTTTACTACAAGTATATCAAAAGAAAGGGGGAAGTGGAAATTGATTTATTTGGTTATGACGGTCCAGTTTTTATGACTCACTTTGATGTTTTTGAATACTTTGTTGACCCAAAAGGGAGTATTAGTACCTTGATTGTCAGTGCAATTATACATATCATTCTTTAAGACAGAAGTCGCTTTATGGAATTAACATTAGCTGAAAAATAATATTAAGACAATATCAGATGCATCGAACATTATTAAAAGCTCCAAAAGAGCTTGTATTATTTTGATAAATAATATTAAATTGTATATTGATAATGCACTTTAGCAAATTCAAGAGAAATTTACTGATTTTTAAAGATATTCAATGGATATTGCATTGAGATAATGTAAAAAGTTAATTTTGTATAACTTCCTTTCTATCTTCTCGAAAGCAGATAAAGGTAAAATTCTCGGCACTACCATTTAGAATGTATTATACATTCATAAAAGCAATTAAGAAAAACAATGTCACGAACCTGAAGTTCGTTGACCGAAAGGATTTTATACCTTAGTATGATAGGTTTGAGCATACATAAACAACGATGATGCGGTAGATAATTTACATGGGTACGATCTAAAGAACTAGAAGTTTCTTTTAGCAAATAATTTCTCACGTTCTGCTTGTGAGTAAGGCAAGTTAGTTATTAAACCTTCCAGTATTAAGGTTAATATTGAGTCTTTAATTTTCTTGGAAAGAATTCATACAGATATATATAGGCAAATATACTCACTATATCAATTTGTGATATTGATTGATGCTTCTTCTAAATAGTCACTTGGTCGCTTGCTTTTCTACTAAAAATGCAGCGTTTACCAGACTATTTGTTCTTAGAAGAAAACTAAAATGCCCAATTCCTCAATCAAGAAAATTCGTCTTGATAATGTTGGTGAGTTTTGATCTCTAGCATTGGACAATTATTGCATGACAATTGGAATTGAGGTTGAACATTTAGTTGCTCATGTTCACACTCTGAATGATTTAGCTAAAGTGTTCAGTTAATTTTTAGACTATTGTTTATAAAAACAAAACTCTCAACTTCTGTTTGAGATCATGCCATATTACATGCTGTAGTAATGGGTCGTATACAACTAATCATCTATCATCAGTCTTCTCCCATGCGGTATGGCTTGGGTTGAGAATCTGATGTCTCTTGTTTAAAAAGTTTTGATAGTGTTGTTCAAATACATTACTTGTTATATTGGACCAGAAGTTCAATATTATGAAAATTTTATTGTTTAGCATGACCGGTTAAATCATCCTGGCTTGTTGATAATAAGAACAATCGAGAATCATGTGAAGAATAGAATATTCTTCCGTTGAAAAGAATTCTCATGTGCTGCAAGTTCTCAGGCAATTTGGTTATTGATGATCACTAGCTGAGTTCCAAGTATACCTGGAAAATATTCAAGGTAGACCGTGTGGGCCCCTTCACCCTCCACATGACCTTTTAGATTATATATGAATTTGGATCCACTAGAAATCACATGTCAAACTTGCAAGTAGAAGTTTGTGAGAATAGTTGCTCAATTGATTGATTATGAGCAAAAGTTTCAGATATCGTAAAAAACATATGTATCTTGCTAGTGAATTTTATCTCAAAAGTCATTAATTATTCATATATTGTTTGAGATATCAATTGCCTATGGTTAGCAAAATAATATTATATGCCTCAATTTATTTGCTATGCCATTAATTGAGAACATTCATTTGTGTTTAAGTGATATTGATCTTTTACTTGTAGCATTATTCTTATATAACATGCCAATAGAGTATATGACACCCTTTATATTTGGCTTATAGTCAGAAGTCTCCTTCTAAGGTTGATAAGCGCGATTTGTATAGTCGCTCCACTACAATAGTTAAGATGGATATTATTGTAATGCTGAGAATAAAAAATAGATTTGAATCCTTATTTGTATGCTTTATTCATGAAGGATGATATATTGTATCATGTTTTTCTTACGGTTGCTTAAACTAAGCACTGAACATTCTCCTCAACATTAAAAAGAGGAATTGATAGTTGGTAACAAATATATAAAATGCTCAGTTGTAATTCTCGCATATATTATACAAATTTGAAATTTGCAATAATATGCATTTTATATTACTGACTGCATAGTTATTAAAAGATATACTACATTAAATGCTCCATCTTAGATTGATATAAAATTCTATAAGAGGATTTGAGATATTAATGGCATGTTTGAAGCATGATGTGGTCGATTTCAAAATAAATATTCATAAAAAGGAATATGGAGCTAATACTTGTGATGGTCTTTTTGAGGTATATACTCCAGAAGAGTATAAAGACATAACTAATTAAAAAGTGTCTAAAGAGGCTCAAGTACTTGAAATTACAGAAATAAAGAGATTTCGATAAGTTATGTATATATTGAGACTAGATAGAATCGATAAGAAATAATAATCGACTACACATGCTTATGAGCTCAATAAAAGGCGAGGATGTTGAATCAATTTCATCAAAATTATTGACATTGAATATTGACTAAGATAAAAACACAACCCTGCATATTGTTACAATGTCAATAATAGGACGATCGATAGTTATGCTAAAAGAGAAAATATGTGGTGGATGTTATTGAAACCTGAAGTTTCATTTGACTGGTAATATATGAGAATATATCATTAGATTTGGTATGCTTAGATGAAGCATATAAAGAACATAAAGTTCTTGTATACATTTCCAGTTAATATAAGGGAGATGCATATTATATTCTTTTTCCCTTTACTAAAGTTTTGTCCCAGTGGGTTTTCCTAGCAAGGTTTTTAACGAGGCAACACCGATAACGTATCCAAGGAATTATGTACTCTTTTTCCTTCATTTGGATTTTTTCCCACATGGTTTTTTCCTTGTAAGGTTTTATCGAGACATATTCTTTGTGTAATAAATATGTGTGACATATATGATATTAACCCTTAGTATAAAACTCTTGACTAGTTGATACTGCCTAAAGCATAATATATTTCAAAATATTAAAAGATATTAGAGAGGTGTGAATGGCTAAGCATGAGAAATATTGTTAGCTGAAATCAGGGGGAGCAGCTGTACTCTTTTTTTTTTTGGACCAGTTTTTGTTCCACTGGGTTTTTCTAGCAAGGTTTTAATGAGGTAGCAATTCTACACTCTAAAGTTGATGAGAATTAATTGTGCTCTTTTTTCTAGTTTGGTAGGTTTTTCTCTCATTGAGTTTTTTCCCAAATGGGGTTTTTAATGAGGCAGTCAATATATAGATAGTTATTCAAGGAGGAGTGTTGTAAATAGTATTTTCGTCTGAATGACTATCTTTGAAACCCTAATTACTGCTGTATCTTGATCACCACTCCAAGAGTATTTTACTTACCAACCAAGACTTCTTGGGTATTGTAAATCTACAAATAGCCCCCTTTGTATTGAGAATAATACATATAATTGATTGGTTTTCTCTCTAACTTTTTCTCTATTTTCTATTCTTTTCTTCTAATCTATAACAAATTTCACAACTTTGTAATTAGGGCTGTGCAAACGGGTTTCGGTCCTGAGTTTTTAAAGGACCAAGACCGGACCAAACATCTTCGGTTCGGCTCCGGTCTCGGTCCTAAAAATGGCAAGTTCAAATAGTTTCGATCCCGGTTCGGAATTGAGTAATGAATTCGGTTTTTTTCTAGCTTTTCCGGGCTTGTGAAAAAATTTTCTATAAACTTAGTAATGTAAAAACACATATAAGCAAAGTTTAAAATCAACAAATAGAAGAATTTTATGTGCAACAAAAATATTAACATGTCTCCGTAAAGTAGAAGTACTAGACTTACTTTTATTTCTCATTTTTTTATTTTAACAAATCTAAAATTATTAAATATTTGAAATGTGTATCCTAAATTAGAAAATAAATGTAAAAATTATAAATATTATATCTACTTTATAATTTTAACAATTTTACGATACAATTTTGATATTTTCAAAAGGCAAAAGATGAATGATTCTAACTTTATTATACATTTATGGGGATTAAATATTACAAAAATGATGTAATTGTCAAAAATAAATAACACTTACTACTTAAAATAAAAGTAAAAAAATTCATTTTACACTTTTTACCAATAAGAAAACCACTTAAATAAATTTGAAGATGTGTAAGCACAACTCTCCACGTGTATATATAAATAGATATATTTTATATAATAATAGCATATAACTTAAATTGAGTCAATAAACATATTATAAATCCGAAAAATTTTCTTTAACAAAATCCTTACAATATTACAAATTCTAGTAACATTATATATTAATATAATTGTTCTTGGCTATTGCTTAAAAAATGATAAAATAATGATGATTTTTAACAAAGTTTATTTGTCAAAAAAATTTAACTTGAAAAAGAAATTTAGTGGTATTGCTTTAACTATTTAACTGTCCCACATTGAAAGTTTTGTAAAAAAGTAATATGATTAGAGCTTATAAATAATATGAGTCTTTGTGCAAGTGACTATGTAAAAGAAATTTTGTGGACTTTGGGGCAAATTAATAATTGGTTTGGTCTTTTATATTTAGTTTTAAGTTAAATGATTGTCTCACATTAAAAGTTTTGTAAAAAGGTAAAATAGTTAGGGTTTATAAGTAAGATAGACCTTTGTGCAAGTGACTATGTAAAAGAAATATTTTTTATTCTTACCTCTTAAGTATTATGAAAAGTGAAAACTGAGTTTCAATTTATATATTAAAAAAAAAAAAAAAGGTCAATCGGTTTTTGATCGGGTTTCCAGGTTTTCAAAAGAAAGCCAAGAACCGGACCGGACCAGACCGGTTATTTTGGCCGCAAAGCCCAAACCAGACCGGCCCGTTGGGTTTGGTTTCGGGCCGATTCAACCGATCCCTTTTTTTTGCACACCCTTATTTGTAACTATTAACTTTCTTTTTTTAATAAATTTGAAAGATTACTTGGTTTCATTTCTTATTGTTAATAATTATTGTAACATCTATGTTACATTTTATAATTTAACATGTTATGTTATATAGTATTTCTAGAAATTAAAGCTTAGAAGAAAAAGTACAGGGCGCTGAATGGTATCATGTTCGTTCAGGATTAAAGCAAGCAGAACAGATCGAAAAATTGGCTAAGGAAGTAGACGATCTTATTGAGAAAGATAATTTTCCGGGAGTGCTTTCTTTTGATAATGTTCATGAGTACACTGGCCAACTGTTGTTAACATCCCAAGTGAAGAGTCCAGCATTGGAACAAAATTTGACAGAATTTTGGAGTTCATTTGAAAATGCTGTAAGCATAGGCATTTATGGAATGGGGGCATTGGTAAAACACTTATGGCAAAGCATATCAATGATTATCTTGTAGACAGATTAGATTTTGAGGTTTACTGGGTCCCTGTCTCCCACGAGTCTAGCATTTACAAATTGCAGAATGACATTGCTAAGGCTCTGAATCTAGTATTCTCGTCAAACAGTGACATAATTATAAGAGCAGGTGAATTGTTTCAGAAATTAAGTCAGAAAAAGAGAGTTGTATTTATATTGGATGATGTCTGGAAGAAGATTGATCCATGGGAGATTGGTATCCCTCTAGGAATGGAGAAATGCAGATTGGTCATAACAAGTCGATCAAAGGATGTTTTTGATCAGATGGAGTGCCAGTCTACGATAAAAGTGAAGACACTTTCCGACGAAGAAGCTTTAAATCTATTCTGGAATAAGCGGTACGGGTACCCGACTTTCTCCTCAAGTGCAAGAGATGGCACGAGAAGTGACAAGAAAGTGTGCAGGTTTACCGCTCGCTATTATCACAATGGCTGGGAGCTTGAGGGGGGTTTCTGACATTCATGAGTGGAGGGATGTCCTTGAAGAACTGAATCAATCTCGGATGGGACAAGAAGGCATGGATTATGACATGTTTCCAATACTCAAATGCAGTTTTCTTCGATTGACGGATCTGAGAATGCAAAGATGTTTCCTATATTGCTGCAGCTTGTTTCCTGAAGATGATGAAATTCCTCGAGATGAATCTATATCAGCGTTCATTAGCCGGGGGCTACTGGGCAGAAGTACTAGGGACGCGAATAATTTTACCTACCATTCTTATCTAATTTCTTTCTCTCATCTGCAAGAGTAGATTGCCTAGCTATAAAAAGTGCTTCAGTTACTAGTCTCGATTAAATAAGAAATATTTAGAAAATTTTATGTGGAAAACTCATTATAGAACAAATTTTTAGAATATAAAAAGATCCTACCCCAAAGTTTACGTACTCGAAATCTCATATGTAATTTGTAAAGCTATAAAACCAGGCATATGTTGCATTAGATTACTTAGCATATCAACACAGTTGGAAGAAGAAACAATCAACAAAAAGAAGAAATTTTTTAAGGAATTTAGTAGTGTATATCATCACGTGACAAAAAAGACAAGATCAAATGTTGCGAAGACAAGCCCGCTGTATTGTTGTATTGATCTTTTACCATATTCTGGTAGTAATTTTTCCTTGGCTGTAATATCTTTTCCGTTTGTACAGATTTCATTTACTTAGAATATTATAAAGGAACTTATTTTTTGAATAATATTATTTATCTAGACTTGACTCTAATCTGATTGGTATTTTCTCATTAGATAATGAATAAGTATATGTCTCCATGTATTCATAATTACCCACTTATATGTTTTTTTTTTTTTTGAGAAAAGGAATTTTATTCAATCACAGAATCGAAATAGAGTACATCCTCAATCAAAGATGGGGGCACATTAAATGACACACTAGGACCAGACAAAGAACCAGCCGCTCTAGCAAGCATATGAGTGGTCTGGTTCGCAGGTGTCCTAACACAATTGAACTCAATGCCGTCGAGTTCTAATACCAAAGTCCTGCAATCATCTAGGATTATCCACTTATACTTTAATATATGTAAAAATGTAAACTAGACTGAAGATCGGTCTCTAGTATAAATAAACAGCACTACTCTTATTTTTCATTGTAAGACCAATTGTTTGTACTATATGTATTCTAAAAGAATTTATGAGCGTGGCTCATTTAAATCCACTATTGGGCTAGTTTGGAAGCTTAGGCCCAATTGGATATTACGGTTTCTTACTTTGGCAATTTTAAAAGACAATGTATTGTCTTAGTTGTTTTTTGGGGACTTGGCAAGACAAAAAGAGAAGGAGAGAGAGGCAGCGAGTTGGGTGGCGTCTTTCGGCAAAAATCGTGTAACTCAGGCGAGCCTCCAGTTGCCATTTCCCAAGGAGACGGTGTCATGATTCTGGTACACAAATTATGGTTCTAAATCTGAGCTCAAATACACAATAAGATAAGCTTTTCTGGAGTAAGCTTTGAGTTAGTTTCTACTACATTAGGAGATTATTAAGTCTTAGATTTGCAAGAATCTTGTATTGGAGACATTGTAATATCAACAAATGGTATCAGAGCTATGGTATAAGGGATCAAAGTGGTGGGAAAACTCGAAAAACATATCTGAATCGCGAAGACCAGCATCGGGCAGTTTCGAAAAAATTCAAAAAAACCGGAACTTTGAAGCGCAATTCCGGCCAAACCAAACGTTGGTTGGAGAAACCAAGACCAGACCCAGACTCACCGTGACGAGGCGCACCTACAAGTGAAGTGCGTTTTTCTGGTAGGCTCCGGCGACGGCATGTCAACCTCATGGGCAGCTCAAACGACTGCGCAACCACGCGCCCAGACGCGTCCAGAGTTTTCTGACGATGGTGTCTGAAGGCAGCTTGTTCCTGACGTCGAGTGGGACATTTTGGCGGTGGTGTAATTTTCAAGCCAGGGTCCAAACAATCAGGTAAAGGTCTTTTCCGACGAGTTTTTCCGGCGTGGCTGGTGGTGCACAATTTTCAGAACATTAAATCTCTGGATTGCTTTATTTATCAAGTACTGAAGATCACAAAACACCGTTGTCCAACGGTGTTGGGTAATATCACATTAAACTTTCATTTTAGGAGCATTTTTTAGGTTGTTGATTACCTTAATGCTTGGATTGCGTGTGATAGTTTAGATGTTGGGAATATGTGAATTTTATGCTCTCTTATTTGCCATAAAATTGTGAATTGATTGATTCAATTTCTTGTGTAGTCTTGGATTGGCACGTTGTGTGGATTACTTGTCTTTGATACCGGAAAATTGGTATTGGTGAATATTGTCATGTGTGTGAATGAGTTGTGATTTGCATCATATTGGAAAGTGATTTCGATGTTAAATTGGTTTAGGTTGCATTTGTGTGTGAGTGACTTTTGTTGGATAGGTATCTCCCTTTAAGTCACCCGTTATGGGGTCAAAAGTGGAATGATCACCATTTGATGGAAATGGAGATTACTCGGTTTGGAAGCAAAAAATGAAAACCATTTTAATTTAACAAAGAGTTGCTAAAGCACTTGATGACCCAAGCACATACCCCGATGCATTGAAAGCTAACCTGATGAAATTGCTGATATGAATGAAATTGCACATAGTTCTATCATTCTGTATTTGTCTAATGATATTGTGAGACAAGTTGATGAACATAAGACTGCTAAAGAATTGTGGAAAGCTCTTGACAAGATGTTTTTGACAAAAACATTTCCAAATAGGATTTTCTTACTTGAAAAGCTTTTTAGTTTTAAAATGGACACGGAAAAAGACATTGAGTTCAATCTCACTGATTTTAGCAAGATTGTCAAGAGTTTGGCCCTGCAATGAAAAGAAATTTGATGATGAAGACTTGGCTGTTATTCTTTTCAACTCTCTTCCTGATTTGTACGTGATATTAGGAATGCCATCAAGTATGGTAGGGATAAGTTGACTCAGGCTATAGTGATAGATGCCTTGAGGTCTAAAGAGTTGAAGGTGAAGAACGAGTCAATAGGCATGAGAGAGGAGAGCTTGTGTAGTGGTGCTCGGGGGAGGAATGAGACTAGAGAGAATCATGCTAGCTCTAGTTGTGAAAAGAGCAGATGGAAGTCAAAGAGTAGGTCTAAGTCTCGGGATAAGAGTGGTAAAAGGTGATATTACGATGATTCAGTGGGGCATTTTAAGAGAGACTGTCCAGATCTCAAAAAGAAGCAGAAAGCACAGCAGAGTCATGATCAGTCTTTAGTTGTTGTTACTGATTCCTTACATGACTTGAATATCAATACAGTTATTGATGCTGGTACTGTTAGTTATCAGGAGAGTCTGCAAGCTATGAATGTGGGTAGTATTGACTTTGTCAAGAAGTGGATCCTAGATACAAGTGCCAATGCTCATATGTGTTCACATAGATCTTGGTTCTATAATTATAGAGAAGTGGCCTATTTGGGAGATGACACATCACATACTGTGGAGGGGGTAGGAGATATTGCCATTAGGATACATGATGGTATAGTCAGACCTTTATTGGGTGTCAGACATGTTCCCAAGATGGCTAAGAATCTTATTTCTATGAGTGTTCTAGAGGATCAAGGCTATAAATTTGGAAATTACAGTGGTACCTTTAAGGTTTTCAAGGGATCTCTCATAGTTATGAAAGGGTCGAAGAGGAATGGGTTGTATGTCCTTCAAGGTGAAACTTTAGAGATTGAAGAGTCTACTCTATCTTCGGTTGTTGAGGATAGGTCGGATCTTTGGCATAGAAGGATGAGACACATTGAGAATAGAGGGCTGGAATGTCTGAGTGACCTAAAATTGCAGGGGAAGGATAGTGTTACACCTATCAGCATTTGTGATGTGTGTTCCAAACAAGTCACACAAAGTTAGCTTTGGGATTAGTGAGCACGTCGCTAAGCACCCTTTTGATTCAGACTTGTGGGGACTAGAAAAACATCCCACATTTGGGGGAAACAGATTTTTTCTGTCCATTGTCGATGACCAGTCAAGGAAAATTTGGGTGTATCTCCTTAAATCCAAATCAGAATCTTTCAGCAAATTCAAGTCCTGGCTTGCCTTCGTTGAGAATCAAATGGGTAGAAGTGTAAAAACTCTTAGGACTGACAATGGGCTAGATTTTTGCAACTTTGAATTTGATAAGTTCTGTAAAGGAAATGGTATCATGAGCCATAGGACTGTGAGAAATACCTCGGAACAAAATGGGATGACTGAGAAGATGAATAGGACCTTAATCGATAAGGTCAGATGCTTGTTGACTAGTTCAGGGTTGTCTAAAGGTTTTTGGGGTGAAGCCTTGTATACTGCTGCCTATTTGATAAATAGGTCTTCTTCCAGTATTGTTAACTTCAAAACTCCAAAAGAATTGTGGATGGGTAAGCCTCCAAATTTGTCACATCTTAGAGTGTTTAGTTGTGCGGCACTTGCACACCAACTTGAGGGCAAGTTAGACTCTAAGGCTACTAAGTGCGTTATGATGGGCTATCCAACGGGAACGAAGGGTTACAGATTGTGGGTTCTTGGGGATAAGGGCATTAGACTTATTTATAGTAGAGATGTGGAGTTTAATAAACGTGAGATGTTGTGCCATAAGATCCCTGAGAAAGAGAAATCTTCTTCTGAAAAGAAGATTGAATTTGAGGTGAAGCAATTAGACGTTAATTCAGAGGGTATGGAAACTCAGCCTCAAGTTGAATCTGATCATGAAGCAGTTGATGAACAACCTAAACTTGAGCCTGAATCAGAAATTCTTGAAAGTATTGTCCCTGATGAAGAAACACCTGCAGGTACAAATTTAAAGGATTATCAATTGATGTGGGACAGGGAAAGGATACAAGTGAAACCAAATCCAAATTACATCTCCGTGAATTTGATGGACTTTGTCTCATTTTCAGGTGAAGCCATTGAGTTTGTTGAGCCTACATCATTTGAAGAGGCTGTCAACTATAAGGACTCTGAAAAGTGGAAGCAGGCTTTGAAGCGAAAAAATCAGTCTTTGATCAAAAAGGAGACTTGGAAGTTGGTTGGGAAACCAAGGAATCAGAATGTAGTACAGTGCAAGTGGATCTACAAAATGAAAGAAGAAGTTGAACATAATGACTCTGTGAGATACAAAGCTAGGTTGGTTGCTAAGGAGTTTACTCAGAGAGATGTGATTGATTATGGTGAAGTGTTCTCCCCGGTAGTTAAATGTAAGACTATTTGGTTAGTCTTGGCCTTGGTTATTTTTCTTCATGTTGAGGAAGTTGTGTGCTTGCTTAGAAAGGTCTTATATGGTTTTAAGCAGAGTCCTAGGCAATGATATTGGAGTTTTGATGCTTGTGTGCTCAAGATTAGTGAATTCGATGCATGTTCATGTTACAATAACTGCAAAATTAATTGTGAAATTCATTTGTTATTGTATGTGGATGAAATGTTATTTGCTAGATTTGTCAATATACGATTGGGTGCACACATGACTTTATCCTCTGTAGAATTCCCAAAGTTGATGAAGAAAAACAGGTAATGAGTAAGATTCCTTATGCTAATACCATTGTTTATTTGATGTACTCAATGATAGCCACTATGCATGTTCTTGCTTATGTGCTTAATTTCCTAAATATGCTCATGGCTAGTTTTGGTAAGTTTCATTGGTGCGTACTTGCATGGCTTTTAAGATACCTATGTGGGACATTTATGCGGGGGTTAGTGTTCGGAAAGAGAAGTAAACACGAGCTTAGGGATTGTGTAGATTTTGTCTTTACATGTGATAAAGATCAAAAGAAATCTACTACCTCTTACTTCTTCTGTTTGTGTGATAATTGTATCACGTGTGAATTATAGTTGCAACCGATTGTTAAATTCCCCAGCATTGCAACTGATGATAATCCTGCAGGTGTTGGAGCAAATGTACCTGTAGTTGGTAAGTGTACCAAGTGCTTATCAATTCTTGGAATTGATAGTGATTAATTGTTTTGCAGGTACTCGGCTGGAGAGTGCGATGATGATTTATTAAGACCACACTCATACTTTTTGGATAGCACTTGTAATCGGGGAATCCGACAATGGATTGAAGTAATCCAAGGTGAAGATTTGTGAGTGTGGCTCACATAAATCCACTATTGGGCTCATTTGGAAGCTGAGGCCCAATTGGATATTACCGTTTCTTTTTTTTGGCCATTTTAAAAGACAATGTATTGGCTTGGTTGTTTTTTGGGGACTCGGCAAGACAGAAAGAGAGGGAGAGAGAGGTAGTGAGTTGGGTGGCGTTTTTCGGCGAAAATCGTGCAACTCCGGCGAGTCTCCGGTGGCCATTCCCCAAGGAGACGTGCCATGATTCCGGTACACAAATTGGGGTTCTAAATCTGAGACACAACAAGATGAGTGTTTTTGGAGCAAGCTTTGAGTTAGTTTCTACCACTTTAGGAGATTATTGTGTCTTAGATTTGCAAGAATCTTGTATTGGAGACATTGTAATCTCAACAGAATTCATCAATGACATATACGATTGATTCCACCTTGTTATGGTATTAGAGCCTCTGTAAGACTCTCACGAGCAAGAATTTTTCTACCCTCGCTGATCCAGCCCCCTTTTCGAATTCCAAACATTCTTCAACATGTCTCAAACTACTGAAGATAATACGTCCATCAATATCCCATCCCAAATTGCCGCCACCTACACCCAAAATGTGAGTCCCACCTCCCTTCCCTCATTCAAATAAATGCTTCCACCCACATTCCTCTTCACCCAAACACTACAAATTACTTCTCTTGAAAACTGTAGTTTGCATCTCTCTTTTACGGTCTCGATCTGATGGACTTCTTTGACGGCTCTCGGTCTTCTCCACAAGAATTCATTACAGAAAACAATATCAACAAATACAACCTAGAATTTATTCAACGGAAATGGCAAGATCAACTCATTTTGCATGCAATCGTGGCTTCCCTATCCAAACAAGTTATACCACTTATTGCTTCTTCAGCAACATCACATGTCACCTAACTTCGTTTAGATCGTACATTATGTCATTCATGATTCATTTAAAAGACTAGTCGGCTCATTTCACTGGTGGCACCCAACCAAGTACAGAATTCCTCCATCAAATCAAGACCAGACGAGCTATCTTTGGTTGGCTATCCTCTATCTGATCCGGACCTTCTTATTTAGAGTACACGTGGACTGGGTCTTGCTTACAAAAAAGTTATTGCTGCTATTCGCGCCCGACATTCAGCCTCGTCGATCATGAGACTTTTCTGAGAGATGCTTGTCGATATAGCGTCTCGAAGGATCACAATTACTCTCTAATAGTAAGTGTGTGTATAAATATATCCTATTGAAGTACAACACAAATAAATCCAATACAAAACCTTATACATAGGGGACTACAAACTTCAATAATAAAATGTAGACAAACACCCCACGTAGGGGGAATTGAACTTGGGACTTTTAAGTCTCAGACTTAACCTCTAACCAAACAAGTTAAGGCGTCATTGAATATAATTGGCATTCTTGGACTTCCTACTTAATAGATGTTGACATGCTAAGAAATCAATTAAAAGGAGATTCTCCCCTTTTTTCGAGAAACTTTTCATTTCACATACAAACATTACAGCCAAGAAACGGGTGAATTTTGTCAACCTTTTTCCAACTACAAAAACTGAGAAAGGAAAAAGAAGCTTATCTAATAAATACACAAAAATAGCACCAGCCATTCAAAAAAAGGACTGCTCAAATCTGCGGCCCAATTCAGTGAAACATCAGCAGATAGCAGATAGCCAAAACAACCAAGAAAAGACATGCACGTCAAAGCCATCAAAAGAAACCATGCCAACGAACGCACAGGTAGAATAAAACAGCAACTGAATCCAATTCAATCGGCCAAATCACAATTTAAAGCAAGCAAATCAAGGGAATTCTTCCAGTTCAAAAATCACCAGGAAATCATTCATCACGATGAATCAATAAAGGACAAGAACTGGAAACTTTTCTTTCCCGGGAGGTAAATTAAAAGGAGTTTCTTTATACATTGCTTAGCGAATTAATACATGAAAACTTTCTTTCAAATAATGATGATGATGATGATGTGATGATGATTTGTATATTAATAGTAAGAAAATTTTGTCTAGTTTTGTATTTTCCCGCCATTAGTCTGACATTGTAAGCTCACTAATGACATCACCAGTGTGCCAAATTTCCTTTTTTTATTTTATTTTTTTTATTCTTGCTTTATTTTGTTTCTTCATAAATCTAAATGAATTACCTTTCCTCCCTTGTCTCATTTCCAGCGATTACTGTCTCCTCTCACAGACAGAATACGGATTGATTTTTTATTGGATAACTTTCAATCAATTTTTGAATAGCTGGATGATTTGCAAGCATATAACATTTTTTCTATATTTTTTCTTAATTATTTTTTTCATGTTTGATATTCAATCTTCTATGATTTTTTTATTATTCTGATTTGCACTTACGATGATATCTTAATTTCTGTTGTCTTCTTCGCTCCCCACAAATCTGCTCCCCAAATCTCGCATACAATATTCCTTTTATAATCGAATCGTTTAAAAGCTAGACCCGTTATTCACAATACACATCAAAATCTTAGGCAGTTAACTGATTGGAATCCTGAATCGAAATCTTAACCAACTCCAATTCCTCTACTTCAGGGAAAGAATTTTAGTACTCCGGGTGTACAGTAAACTCGGTACTCCATCCATTCATTTTGAGAAGCGTAATTGGGAAAAAACCTCAATGCTTTGAGAAGTGTAACTGGGAAAAAGCCTCAGTGCTTCTGGAACACTGAAAACTTAGTGCTCTTGACCAATTAAGAATCCACATGTGGATGTTGGAGCCCAAATTAAATAACAAATTGAGACCCTAAAATCCACATGTATATTATTGATTGGCCTGAAGCACTGAAGGATTTCTTGTGTAAGTGTAGTACTCATTTAATTCACCCACTAAATTAATTCATTCATTATATTATTAAAACCATTTAATTTGCATCCAACTCTTATTCTTACCTCTCCCTCTTCTTCTTCTTCTATTTTTTTTAAAGACTTATTCTTACCTCTTTAATTTAATTATTTTTCCCATTTCTTTCACTCGTAAGATTGCATTGGATTTGACTTTATTTATTATTTTTTTCCCTTTTCACGTTCCTCTTATAAGTTTCTTTTCACAAATACCACTTGTAAGTTTTCACATTCACGTTTTAACCTATTTCTACCTTTTGTTTTATTAGTTAGCGTGCTAAATGAAAAAAATAACATTTTTCCTATTTAAATTGAAGTTTTATATATTCAAAGTTATATAACTTTTTTCTCTTGCTAATTTAGATTAATAACATGTAAAAAAATTGTTGCTTTTTTATGTTAAGAGAAATTCATTACTTATCACTTTAAAAAATAAGATCATTTTATCATTGCGAGCAACTTCATTTCAAGTTAACAAGATAAAATAAAAGAAAATTTTTCCCACAAAATAAAATCATGTGAAATTTTTCGAAAGTGTCAATATATTAATTATGGATAGAAAAAGGTTAGACAAGAAAACACTAGTTATTTAATCACATTTCTTGTTACTAATTGTGTTAGTGCCCAAAAATAAAAAAAAAAAAGGTTTCTGTGAAATAACTTTTGTTGCCAAATTAAGCTGACAAAATTGAAAAATAAAAATTAATAATAAAAAGGTGAAAAGGGAGGGAAAATAAATCAAATACAAGGAAAAGAAAACGCTAGGGAAGTCTATATAAGCACTAGAAATTTTTCTGGGGCTCGATTTCTTCTATATTGGCAATTTTATTCAAGAAGCCACAAGATTTAGCTGAAATCAGAGTATGAGACTTCATAGAATGAATGAACGCCTGGCAATTTACATGTCAATGGAGCTACAAATTCTTCGGCCATGGATTTGTAATACGGAGACATTGGCTATCTCAAGAACGTGACCAACGCGGGAAGAAGGTTGCATGAGACTGTCCATTTTATAATTGCTGGTAATTTTTCTCTTTTGTCTGCTTTTACAATTATATATATATATTGAACTTTTTTTGTAATTTTAGTTTCACATGATACTAATGGCACGTTCATATGATTGTGCTTTATTTATTTCAATCCTATTATTTTAAGTTTTGTTGACATTTATGTATTAATGATTTCGTAATTTTGATCCCTGCTAGAATAATGACATTTTGTGGACATTTATGTATTTATGATTGTAGAATTGGTTTCAACCTGTACTTATCTACATCCCTACTTCTAATACTACCCAAGGTTACAGCCTAACAAGTTTATGATTGCATGTTGCTTTCTTAAATTTTATTTGAATTTGATCTTTTACTTATCTTTGAAGATGGGGGTTTGTTGTGATAATTTGATGGGTTCACTGAATTTCTAGATGTATTGTATTTTTTTTCTATTGATCTATTCAATAGAATCATGTACTGTAATTTCAAGAGACATGATCACTTAATAACTAGATGACTTTTGGCTGGTGGGCAGTAGTGAGCGTTTATATCTTCATCCCAGATATAGTGTCTACTCATATAGTTCACAATTTATGATATGCATTACTTTTTGTTATTTTGCTTTTTGTTATTTTGCAACTAAACTGGAGTAATACTTCGTGTATTTCTATCTATTAATGACACTATATGCTTTTTTAATTGGCAGATGCCATGAGGCTGATGGGTTTAAGATTTAGCAACAAACTGGCCTTAACAATATGCGGATGAAGAACGTAGATGAGATAATGGATGTAGTTGATTTGTATTGGATGATCTATATACAAAGTAGAGGCAAATTCTCAAGAATTTTTATTTTACTGTAGTCTAAACCACTACTGTTGGGCTTTGCTGGGAAGAAGCTCCATCCCCAGCTACAGCTTTGTAAAAGGCAAGATTTATAACAATGAGTAAAATGATAAGGAGATGGCTGTCAGCATTTCCTATCTTGATATGTAGATGATAAAGGACCCTCAAACTGTGTATACATTCTGAAAATAAGCAACATTAAGTTTTTGATTTTTGGAATCATTGTTACTTAGCAATTGATGAATATTGATTATATATTTTGGAAAAAGTCATCATTAATTGATAAAGATTGCCTGAGCACTTCTCTCTTTTGTTTGGAATTTTACACACACATTAAATCTTAAAAGGAGTATGCATATGGCCCTACTGAACTCAAAATTACATCAAAGTAGTAAAACCATGTTATAGCACAAGATATATTTTTTTGAAACTCGACCAATTATGTTGATGCCTTATTATTATTATTATTAGTATCTATATATTAATAATAAGATAAGTTTGTTTAATATGATTTTTCCTGCCACTGATCTAGCATTATAAGGATTCTAATGATGTCACTCGTGACATCACTGGTCAACAAAGACTTGCGCTTTAATTTTTTTAATTTTTTTATCTGCATATCTTTCTTGAATTATCTCCTTTTCAAAAAATATCTCTATCTCTCTCTCCCCCTCTCTCCCTCCAATTCTTTCTCTCATTGTTTCTATTTTATCTCTCTGACTCTCTCTCAGCCCCTCTTTCTTCCTCCAATTCTCTCTCACTGTTTCTATTTTATCTCTCTGATTCTCCAGCTCTTATCTCCCTTTTCAATTTTATCACTTCTTCATGTATGGAAAATCAAATCTTTAGTTAATCTTCTTCCTTTATCTTGGTTTTTTGCATTTAAATTATTGTGCTTTATTGCTCTAATCCCACTTTTTTATTTTTGAATTTTTAGGTTTTGTTTGACTTGATAAATTCAAGGTGCAGTGATGGAGTTGGTCTCGAAATCCCTTTCATATCCGTCAATAAGTGGTTAGATAATTCTTCAGACCATAATCTTAATTTTGGCTGTAGCCCTAATTCCTGGTGATTTGATTTTTCCTTAAATTAAAGAAATATAATTTGGTTACTATGACCGTCTTCATTTAGAATCATATTTTTAGTATGATTATTATCATTCATATTTTTATTTTTACTTTTTACCTAAATAAATTCAAATCCATAAATTGTATTATTGATTTTCTTCTCGCTTATATATTTACATTCTAACCTTCTTATATTTCTTCTCTCTAGATTTTCTTTGGACTCCTTCAAGAGTTGACGTATTCATTTATTGAATTCTCCAGCCTCTTCTTTTTCTTTTTTTTGGAAGAACTTTTCTTTTATTCTCTATTTGTCCAATACAATGTCTCTCAAATTGTGATATTTGAGCAATGTCACGCTATTTCTTGTGTGTGTTCTTTGTAAGTAGAAGGTGTCATTTAAGTGAAATCCACAGGTCATTATTTCTGTAGAGATGGTATCCATGGATGAAAATGTGTGTTTTTCTGTTTTATATTGCTTTTAGTTTCTACTAACTCTTTATTTCTATACTTTAGATTTGTATCAATTTCTATTTTTCGGCTTTGGTACAATAATTGTTTTATAACCAAATATAAAAGAATAGTATAAATAATGTTATATGTGACAAATTATAAGAAGGCCATGTATTTTTGGTTACTGTCTCATATTTTGTCCCAGTTATTCGATCTAATGTTTTATATCATACTACTTTTGATTTTTGAGTGAAATGTTAAGTACTAGAGTAATTTTTCAAGTCCAATTCAGTGTTAAGCAGGAGTTATTGGAAATTACTGTCATCATCTCATTTGAATATGCACTTTATCTTATGCATGTTGATTAGCTTACATTCCTTCAATGTTTTTATTTTTTATTTTGCTTTTAAGGTTTGATTACCGTCGGTTTTTGCTTTTCAGGTTGCTTAATCTGCTTGCAATGGCTTTATTGTTCTAAATATGTTTCTAGAAATAATTGAACAAGTGAAAGTAGTATTTTAGAATGAAAATTTCCTATAACTACACTATCCTTATCGAGCGTTCAAATTATTGGAATGTCGACTTATTAGGTATTGTGCAGGATCTTGGGAGAATGCTGTTGTGTAGCTGCTCTCCTCTGTATGAGAAGCAGTCCAGCAGCCAACTATTGTACTGGGAAGAAAAGTTCTTTAATCCTTTGTTTTCTATTGCAATGTATTTTGTTTTAAATTATTAATGTGACCATGGTGTGTAATATTTATCCGAAAGATCAAAATCGTTTTGATGATTTCTTTCCTTTACTTATTGTTGAATTGTTTTAATTTTTATTCAATTATCATATTTTTTACCACCTTGTTATCACCTTTTATTGAGACGTCTCACTATAACCAATAGTAACATGTAAGACTTTATTTGAGTTTTCGTTTGGCCTATTAAGACGATAAAAATAATAAGCAAAATGCTAGTATTAAAATTCAAGAAACATAAAGTGAATCAGTAAACTGCGAATTTGCTAAACTTTTCCCTTTTCTTTTATCTTTTTGATAGAACCACAACGCACACACACAACATAGGGACACCGCGTGTCATCTAACAAAACCATGGTACTTTTGTAAGACGCGAAATAATACATATGCTACACACCCACACATTATGCAAGCGACGTGGGATCCAAGACTAGAGTATGGTGTATAGAGTACAGTCTTGTTGCGATGTGGATAATGTGGTGCTACGTTTGTGGTGTCCTTTTTTTTTTTTTATCTTACTAAATGGAAAAGCTCTATTCTTTTCTAGTTGCTTTATCTACAATGTTACCAAATTTTACATTTTACTTGAATAGATGTCAAGCTGAAAATTTTTCGATATATGTGAAATTTTTTTATGTTTTTTAAAATCTCTTTATTATGCTTGTGAAAATTCTAAATTTTTTTATAAATGAATTTTTTAAAATATGGAGTAATATTCAAAAAAAAAAAAATTTAAACATGGGGTTCAACGACCTTAACTTTTTGAAATTGTTTTCTCACCAAAATTGACGTATTACGAGTCTATGGTTGTTTTGTGGAAATTGATTTTCTTTCCCATCATTATACCTTAATTTTTTCTTAAATATCATTCTGCCGACATTGATCAATTATAGTAATGGATTGGAGTTTTTTTAGAAAAATTGCTTTGACTTATTTAAACACAAAAAAATTCTTAATTAAAAAATTAACAATCAAAAATAAAGAAACTCATCAGAGAGAAGCCACCAACTAGGTAACGACCCACCAAAAATTATTACGTAATATATTATAAGATGAAGTAAAACACAAAATTGAGTGGTTGTTTTCCCTTATAAATTTTATTAAGATTCAAATGTGATTCAAAACTTAAATTATTCAACTAAGATTTAGTCCTATAAGTAAATCATTTGAAGGACTTGAGAAATTTAGATTTGGTTCAATATATTTTCTTGGAAGACTACATGTGACGATCTGACTAAACATAGCATGTAAACAAAGATCGAATAGTGTTACGAACTCACTTTTATCATTTGTTTATAATAATTCATTCAACTTGCTTATCCTTGTTTCGATATGTATATGAATGAATATGTATGATTATGATAGATATGCTTAGTTATCAAGACTAGGAAGATATTTACCAAGATTTGCCAAAGATTTCCAAATATATGCAATAATTGCCAAAGATTTGCTTATCGTCATCAAGGATATATGCAATGATTATCAAAATATTCCCTTGGCCCCTCGAAAGATACGCAATGATGGCTAAAATATTCTCCTTGTCCCCATGAGTTGGCCCTCAATTTGGCTATAAATAGGCAAGGGTTTTTGCCATTCATTCGCATCATTCCTTCCCCTCTCTTCCTCTACCTCTCTCTCCACCTTTAATATATTCATTTTCTTTTTCTTTTAATAAGAAGCAAGAAACAAATCATGTAAGGGGAAACAATAGAGAAAGAATCTCTGATTCTAAATAAGTAATAGATCTTCTATATACACTCCAAAATAGAAGTAGAAAGAAGAGTTGAAGGCATGGTGTGCTAACGAAGGAGAAAGTAAGGAAAGAATAAGTTAATATCGCAAAGTAATCTCAATTAGGGATTCGAGTAATCTCTACACTCTTTATGTGTTTATCAAACATACTTGTATGAATTATCTGGGAAATTCATGTGTTTGTAATCCATGATGATGATAGCATTATTATGTGAGAAAATTCATGTGAAGATGATAATCTTATTATTCAAGGAATTTTCTCTAATGTCAAGTATTGTTCATGATGAACCACGATTCAATTCATGTTATAAATAGCAATTAAAGTACAAGTGCATTTTTCAGAAAATGAATTACATCTAGATCTTCCCCATCAGTTTCATAATAGAATTATATTTGGTACATGAAATGTTTGGTGCCAAGGCACTTCTTCAAGGTTGTGGGAGACTACCAAGGTAGTCTATGATCAAACTTTCAGAATCAGCTATAGTTTTGTGAGGCACCTAGGTGACCTATGATTAAACATCATGTTATATTATAACCGAACCAGTTATATTGAGCGATCGGGGTAAGACAGATCTATAATGTAATTCGAGCCCAAAGTCACGTTTTTAAAAGAAAAACTTGCATGTGTAAATATTTCTCACTGAATATTATATATTCATTGTTTTCTATATTTCCAAAACTTTAGGTGTTTGGAACTATATGAAAGGAGCTCTCGAGAAGTCTCAGACATGGGTGTCTACATGCCAATGTTATCGAATCAAGACCTATGGGGAATTACTGTCTCATCACCACGAACCTTTGATCATGACTAATAAGAATAATTGATAATAAAATAATAATCAAATTGATGAACTAACATATGAGATTGACAAATTGGACATAGATATACCTATACTTTTGTAAGTATTAACAGAACAAAACCTATGCTTGACCTTGGCTAAATCTTGGACAGGGTGTTTCAAGTAGACTTATTACAGACTTAAAATAATAAATATTGAAATAATAAAACCTAAGCCCTTGCAAAGAGAAGAAAGCAAGTGCAGCTCACGGCCGGAGTGTTACAAATAGTATCAAAGCAGGTAACTCAAGGCTAGATTATTACAAGTGGTATCAAAACAGGTAACTCACAAGCCATGTCATTACAAACCATATATTCATAAAACTTATTTTTTTAATTTTTATATACTACTAATTGAATAGCTGGATTCTCTTTTGTTGTTTTAAATACATGGTTAAAAATTTAGAATTTTCTTTAAAAAGAAAAAGAAAAGTATTTTTTTGTCATTATTTCCACTATGTTATCTTTCTCTGTGCTAGACAAGCGTTTGAGTTTTCCTTTTGTCATGTTTTCTTTTGCATTTTCTGTTTGAATATGATGCTACTGATATTTGTTGCTCTTGATTTCGCAGCTCTATAGGACCATGATTTAGAACTGGAACTAAAATGGAATATTTGGCTTTCTTTCTTCTGGATGTCTAATCTCATCTGTTTTTTTATATAATTTTTTTTGGAATCAACAATCACACACATTTCATGGTTAATGTGAGCTGTGATGTTGGCCATTATCCCAAAGTAATGTTTGTTCGGATTTGGTCGCTTCTTATTATATTCATTTGGTCTTTCCTTCCTTTTACCTGTTGTAGGAATTCTAATGACGCTCTTGTGTAAATATTTAGCTTTTCTGCTAATATTTTTCCTTAAGTGCACGATACATGTCTTTGGGAGTTTATAAACGCTTGATGGACTAATGTAAATGTCATGTATTCTATTCATATTTGAGGATTATCACTTCGCACAAACTCTTTTACTTAGTGTTTTATTCGATCCCTTGCATAATGATATATCATTCATTACCTTTATTTTTTGTTTAACATTTTGTATAGTATATATTTGATGGAGACTGAGTATATATTTGAATATGTATATTTATGTTCCAATTGGATTTATTTTTTCTATTATTATACTCGTGCAACGCAGGGTGAAAAATCTACTACTAGTAGCAGTAGTAATAAGTTGGTAAACAAGTCCTCAAGATATGTTCAAAAAAATATTTAAGAAAGTTTAAAATATAATAAACTATTATGGCATTAACAGTGATATATAATACGTAAGTAGTTCTCTTATAAATTAATTTCTTATTTGACAATTTTTTTTGAAATGTTAATTTGCTATTATAACTGAATTAATGTATTCTATTTTATTATTATTTGTTTGTCAATCGTTCAATCATAGAAAACTTTTTTTATGATCAAATCAATAGTAGATATTACTATATAATAGATAGTACATTAATCACTCTTACACGGCAATTGAATTGTATGTTAAACAAATTGGATGTCAAGAAAAATGAATTTTTGTAATAATCATGATTATTATATAGATAAAGGTAATTTTAAGAACAATACAATAGACGTAACATAATGAACTAATTCAAATTGAGAAATCATTCAAGGAGTGATAGAAATCAAATAAAATATAGGATAACATCAAGAATTTTCAAGGGGAAGTAGATCATATTAGAATTGTTTGCTGAGAAAAATCGGGCCTTTGATGAGATCGAAGGAAGAGACTATTCAGTAATCCCTATGAGTCGATAGGATCTAATAAGAACAAAAGCCAAAATCAATTAAAAAGAATAAAAAAATCAGACATTACCGTATAATTCACCACTAGAATAATGAAAATGATCGAAATATCCTCACTAACTGCAAAAGCGATAGGAAAAATATAGTCAAACTTTACCACATCATGTTTCATTTAGTTAACATATATATATATATATATATATATATATATATATATATAGGTACAGATTTTAAGAACAATACAACATGGACGACATAATGAACTAATTCAAATTGCAAAATTGTTTAAAGAAGGATAGAAATCAAATAATATAGGAGAATATCAATAGTTTTTAAGAGAAAGTAGATTGAATTAGGATTCTTTACGAAGAAAAATAGTGCCTTTGATGAGAGAGAAGGAGAAGATTTTGTAGTAATCCCTAGGAACCGGATCCGATAAGAACAAAAGCAAATATCAACGTAACAAAATAAAAATCAGACATTACCGTATAGTTCACCAATAGAATGATGAAAATGACTGAAATATCCTTACTAAGAGCAAAAAGAGCAAGAAAATTGCAGTTAAACTTTATCACAACACCTTTTATTTAATCAATATATAGATATTGACATATATTTGAGAAAGAAAGAGGCAACAAAGAGAAACGTGGGGAAGGAGGAGAGTGGGAATGGAGGTGGTGTATCACTTAATTAAATATTTCTTATAAATTTGAAGGAAATAATAGATAGAAAACTCATAAATTATATATTTCACTTGTAATACAAGTTGTCGACGTATACAGGTACAAGTGCGTTGCCCAATAAAGACTTAAGAGTACAAGTCTAATAACTTAGAGTGGTACCTAAGAAAACTAGTATACGACTTCTAGGGTTTTAGGGGTTGTATCGTCATTCACATTCTAGTTAATTTATTTACAACAATTTTACGGATATTATATATATATATGTAATGTGTTGGCGGTAGAGATAAGGTAATTGTGGTGCAAATATATTTTGTTTTCGGGAAATTTATTGACACGGTCTTTTTTTTTTTTAATAAATGCACCACATATTTATTATATTAAAGACCACACTACTATAGAAAAGTACTTTAGGCGTCAGTTGCAATAATGAATGCACATCGATCTTGAAGGCGATGTTATTATCGACGACGTACATAGTAAAAGGAAGGAATATGCTTCACTTTTTGGCAATGCCTATTGTGTATAATAGGCATCGGTTGTTACAACAGTCTATACCTATTGTGCACAATAGATGTCAATAGTAACGAAGGAACCGACACTTATTGTCCGCAATAGTCATCGGTTCCAGTATAACAACTGACGCCTATTGTGGACTTTAGATGTCGGTTTTAGACAACAACCAAGACTTATTGCTCAT
>CAVNYN010213312.1:0-16007 GCA_963692815.1 Nyctanthes arbor-tristis
ACGAACACTGGAGGTCTTTTTACAATGAGAAGAAAACCGTTGAAGCTAAAAACTTCTTGGATGGAGATTTAATAGAGTCGTTCCTGGATCTTGGCCGGAGTCGGATGGAAGAAATATCCAAGGCAATGGAGGTTCCCGTGGAGGAATTAATGAAGAGGGTAGAGGACTTAACTCGGTTACATTGACATCATTAAATTAATTCCTGCTTCATGCGCTCACTTCTTACCTTCTCTAAATTAATGGTAGAAATTGCTTCACCGGTCCGTTAATGGCTGAAGTAACCTTTTTTTATGGCATATGCTGCGTCTCCAATTATAGTTCTTTCCCTGCTGAAAAATTTGCGTTTATTAGAGATGTGTTTGGCAACTAATTAAACTAGTTTATAACCCATTTACATGGCATCATTTGCTAATTTGTCTTTCTCGCAAAAATAAAATGTTGTATTTAAAAATAAAAAATAAAAGTGAACTAAATAAAATGATAGCATGTGACAATTTATAAATCAAGAATTTTAAGGAGATCTGTTTATTTGATATATGTATATATATATATATATAAATTAGTGACATACTTGGTGATTTTGCTATTGTTATATAATAATAACAATTATTAAAATAATAACAATAATAACGCCGATTATTACCACACCACCATTTCCGTTTTCTCCACGTCAATTTCATCATCAATGATAATAAGATGGAACATGGACAATCCCAAACGAGCCAAAACTTAGTACACATGGTAGCCAATCATTGGACTATCACATCTCTAACACCACCCGTAAAAAGAAATCCCGATATCAGCATTTGGTTACAAGTAAAATAAACGTCTCTCGGCACCAAGAAGAAGATCGTAAGCCGTGACGCGAGCTAAAGCAACCATTTGTGTTTTGTCCGTTTGATCGACTTCTACTTCTGTATCGTTTTCTTGATTGCTTGAATCATTGATTACTCCTTTTGTCATGTATATAAAGTCACTCATGGATTTACTCAGCGGAACGTACTTGTGCGGCACTTCATTCTTCCACTTCTCATGCACAAAACTGACCTACCATAAGCAGAGAGCTACTTCTCTTGATTTCTGTGTTTCTCGTAATATTTTTTCTTTTGCTGGATTGTATTACCTTCGGCAGACTTTGATTCTAGCGAATTCATTTGTTTTGAAGAACAATTTTTAATCGAGTCCAATGGGCATGTGCGTGTAGGATTGGCCCTCCAATCGGCAGAAACGCAATTCATTTCTGGCTGTAGGCTTACTTTCTTGCAGCATTATTACTGCTCTGGGAGTTTAGCAGAGAAGAGAGAGCTTCAGGACATTGCTGGTTGGTCTGACCAATTTTCATTTGTAGCTGACTGATGGGGTCTGAGCTATTCGTGTGGTACTGTCGCCCAGCAGGAAATGGGATTTGGGAGCATGAAACGGACAGTGCTTTTGGTTCATATACACCTTGTGCTGCTGAGTCTTTGGTGGGCAACGTATCTTATTTGGTCCTCTTGGGATTGTGCTTGTATAGAATATGGCTTATCAAGATAAGCGGAAAAGTCCGGCGATTCTTCTTGAGATCAAAGCACTACAATTATATATTGGCCTTATTAGCCACTTGTTGTGCTGCATTGCCCTTGTTCAGATTGATTATGGGCATTTCGATCTTCAACCTTGATGCTGAGACCCGTCTTGCCCCCTTTGAGGTTTGCAATCAATTTCTTGATGGCTTATGCATTCTGGTTACTGCATTACAATCACAATTTACGCTTTTATCAGACAAGAGATCTTCGAACTAAACCTGCGCATTTATTTTATTCATGTATTGCCTTGTGTTTTTAAGAACATCTGATTCTAAAAAGAGGCAGGCCATACTTGCTTTCACTTTCATTTCCTTTGATAAATTAATTGTTATCACTGTCACACCAGGTGAAGTAATAAACATTTTATACTTCCACAGATACAATATATGATAACTTGATTCATTTATGAACTGCTTAATCATTATGCCACTTAGAGAAATATAAATATATGTCTTAACTACTCCAGAGATTTAATATTTCAAAATAGAATGACTGTGTCCTTTGTTTTCTGGTCATTTTTTACTTGTACGGCCTAATGCGTTTTCAAGGAAATTACACTGATGCAATCTCTACATGTTTTACATGTAAAGAACTACTTGTGAGTACTTCCTAAAGTGACGCCGTCTACCTTTAATGGTAGTTTGACAAATAGCAGGAACGAGAAAAGAATAAATAAATGACTTAAGAGAGGGCAGGGGTTTTGAAAAGTAATACAATTGTTTGAGCCTATGATACATGGACACTTCTACATAGTTTACGTGTCCGTGTCAAATGACACCGACACTCTTTGGACATTTTGCGGTGAGGGTTGATAAGCCATGTGTAGGGATTTTACTTTTTATACATATTTTTAAATGTTTAAATATTCTAGAGATACTTTAAGGGCACTCCTTAGGCTAAGTATTCTAACATTCTTGTTGTATTCTATATGAGAAGGTACTAAAATGAAAATGTTAATATATAATTTGGACATTTTAAAGTACTTAAGTCAACGTCAACATGTCCTAGACGTGTTTGTGTCCCACATTTTTTAAAAATCACGTGTCAAGGTGTCCGAGTCGTCTCGTGTCTGACACACGTGTCCGTGTCCGTGCAACACGGTTGAGCATTAAAATTACTTGGACATCAGCAATACTCTCTCATCCCACGCCGTCTAAATTCTTCTTGGGCAAACAATAAGAATGTGGAATAATGAGAAACCATAATGTACATTATAGTACTCATTGTTTGTTGGAACTCCAGGCAACCTGCACAAGTAACAATTTTCCGTTTTTGTCACTACTATAGGTTTTTGACTATGTTAATGAAAGCAGTTATCTTTTTCCCCTCTTCTACAGATGGCTAGTTTGGGCATTGAAGCATTTGCATGGGGCTCTGTTGTTGTTATGCTTGCTGTTGAAACTAAAGCCTATGTCAAAGAATTTCGGTGGTATGCCAGGTTTGGGATGATCTATGTTTTGGTGGGAGATGCAGTAATTTTCAATTTTATACTTTCACTGAAAGATTTTTATGACAGGTTAGGTTTCATACCATTATTTTCAAATGTTCCATTTGAAAGAAATAACCTAGTTGTTTATTATTATTATTATTATTATTATTATTATTATTATTATTATTATTATTATTACATGATCTATATATAATTCTGATATAATTGATGTTTTGTGGCAGCACTAACTCGTAATCTTCTCAAATGTGCAGGTCTATCTTCTATTTGTGTGTCACTTCAATCTTCATCCAGGTATTTTACCCATTTGGTTGGCTAGAGTTGAATTTGTATTGGAAGTGATATTGACTGCATCAAGATACAAAATAATCATGCATGAAATTATAAGTTTGGTCAGGGTCAGTCTCTTATCCCTGAGAAGTGAACTTTTTGTATTTGAACATAATCCTCCACAATAATCCATTAATTTGAGATTAATATGCTCTTTCAAGAAGTGAAAATATAGCCAGACTATGGTTTATTGATTCGAACGGGAAATTAAAGAAATAACTAGATACATTTTGATGTTAATATGTGAACGCACAGAAGTGTAGTGGGTCCACAACTAACAACGAGTTAAGTGATTGAACAATTGATGGTATGCAGTTTTTGTTTGGGGTCCTTCTTCTTTTTTATGTTCCTCACTTGGATCCTTATCCGGGTTACATGCCGCTTCCTACCGAGGCTCTTGATGACAGCAAAGATAAAGAATCTCTAGGAGATCATATTTGTCCAGAAAGATATGCCAAAATGTTTTCCAGTAAGTAGATTCTATAATTTCTATCATTTCGACTTGGTACCAGAATCTGCTTAATATGTGTCTCTTGTTCATTTTAAGTAAAGAACTTATAAGGTAGTCCTGCATCTTTTATGAATATCCTACTAAATATGTCCGGGTATTTAACAATTGTATTAAAGAAGAATTACAAGGGAAGACACGGGTGCTTGTCACAAATCAGCTACATTTTCTTCCTCAAGTTGATAAAATAATTCTGGTCTCTGAAGGTATGGTTAAGGAGGAGGGCACCTTTGAGGAGCTCTCCAGACATGGAACACTTTAAGGATCTAATGGAGAATGTGGGGAAAATGGAAGATCATATGCACGAAAATCGAGATGGAGTTAATGTTGCAATGGAAATTCACAAATTTCTTCCGATGTGCTGTTTGAGGCTCCAAATGATGTGAATTTGACAAATAGAAGGAAAGGAGGAAAATCTGTTCTTATAAAGCAAGAAGAAAGAGAGACAGGCATTGTTAGCTGGAACGTTTTGATGAGGTTATAAAAAACGTTTACGTTTTATATTAAGTAATATAGATCACTGATACTTCTAAGTATGGAGCACATGACAACTACTCTATATTTTGGTTCTATATCATTTTGCAATGATCTGTAGATATCCTGTTGACAATTTCCGTCATTCCCAAACTTATCCAACATTTTGCTAGCATGACAAGATAAATAGAATCCTTATATTAAGGCTTACAATTTATGTGTTTGTTTTGATCTTTATTCAGGTACATGGGTGCTCTAGGAGGCTCATGGGTTATAATGATATTGTTTTCATGTTATACATTAACTGAAGTTCTGAGAGTTTCAAGTAGCACGTGGTTGAGTGTATGGACTAAAAGGAGAACCTCAAGTTCAAATAGTTATGGACCTGGTTTATATATTCTGGTTTATGCAATATTATCCTCTGGTCAGGTATGTCTCCTGCCAGTTGTTCGTGAAAGCTCCATAAGATTGTAAATCTTTACGTTGTTTGGACTTTTAGCATCCTTCGTAACAGTGAAACCTACGTCTTTCCTGTCCTTTGGCATGTAGTAGACCCTTCTTTTTTTGTTTTTATCACTCTCAGTTTTACTTGTTGAAAAGGCTTGAAGATCTTATCCATCATTTTAATGGTGGGATGCTTTGAAATTTTTAAATTCTGGCTGGAAGGAGATTATTGTACTTTTGAGATGTGTTTTAATATTATGTCCATGTTTCATGCTATGAAGTTTCTACTGGCTTGACGTGGTTTTTAACTTTATCTGGAGAACATATCTGAAGCTACACTTTCATGCAAATCAATAGTTACATATTCAAAGAATCTGGATGATTACTCCTGCCTGTTTATATAGGTGGATTTTTTTATTGTTCTCATATTTCTCTGCGATTGAATTGTTAATCTTTAGTATATAATAATATTTTATGACATGCAGGTGATAGTGACATTGGTAAACTCCTTTTGGTTGATCACCTCAAGCCTTAGTGCAGCTAAATGGCTGCATGACTCAATGCTAAGTTCCGTACTCAAAGCTCCAATGCTTTTTTTCCACACCAATCCAACTGGAAGGATCATCAATAGATTTTCCAAGGACCTTGGTGACATTGACCGCAATGTTGCCAACCTTGTTAACCAGTTTCTAACCCAAATGTCGCAGTGCTTTCAACTTTTGTGCTCATAGGTTTCGTGAGCACCATATCTCTCTGGGCCATAATGCCCCTTCTCATCTTATTTCATGCAGCATATTTATATTATCAGGTTCTCTCTCTCTCTCTCTCTCTCTCTCTCTATATATATATATATATATTCTCACCAAAAAAAAAAAATTCGAATGCAGAGCACAGCCCGTGAAGTAAAACGTCTGGATTCAATTACCAGATCTCCCGTATATGCACAGTTTGGAGAAGCATTGAATGGTTTGTCGACCATTCTTGCATATAAAGCATATGATTGGATGGCAAGTGTTAATGGGAAATCTATGGATAACAATGTGAGATTTACTCTAGTGAACGTAAGTTCAAATCGCTGGCTTACCATAAGGCTAGAAACATTAGGAGGCATCATGATCTGGTTGACAGCAACATTTGCTGTTATGCAGAATGAAAGAACAGAAAATCAGGTTGCATTTGCATCTACAATGGGTCTTCTCCTTAGTTATTCTTTGAATATCACAAACTTGCTAAGTAATGTCCTCAGACAAGCTAGTAGAGCAGAAAATAGTTTAAATGCTGTTCGACTTGTGGGCACGTATATTGACTTACCATCTGAGGCTCCAGATGTTATTGAGAGCAAACGTCCACCCCCTGGATGGCCTTCATCTGGATTAATCATATTTGAAGATGTTTTTATGCGTTACAGACCTGGACTTCCTCCTGTCCTGCGCGGACTGTCCTTCACTATATCCCCAACCCAGAAGGTTGGCATAGTTGGAAGAACTGGCGCAGGTAAATCTAGCATGCTTAATGCATTATTCAGGATTGTTGAACTTGAAAAAGGAAGAATCTTGGTTGATAATTGTGACGTTGCACAATTTGGATTGATGGATCTACGTAAGGTTCTAGGTATCATACCTCAATCTCCAGTTCTTTTCTCAGGTAAGCATAGTCCTTCTATAATACTCTTTCCCTGATGTTTATCTATGTTTAGTAGCAGATACTCTAATCATGTTTGTAAAATTATTCAAAGAAAACCATGCTCCATGATGCTTACGTGTCTTCTAATGTTATATAGGCAGCGTTCTGTTCAACCTTGATCCTTTCAGTGAACACAATGATTCAGACCTCTGGGAGGCTTTGGAGAGGGCACTCTTAAAGGATTTCATCAGAAGGAATCCTTTCGGTCTGGATGCTGAGGTAACAGTAAATTATTATCTGTTAGAAGAACTAATTAATTATTTGGGTTTTGGGATATAAAGTTGCAACGTGAAAAAGAATGTAGTATATTTCAAACTTGGTGATCCCAAAATCCAAATAATTGATTAGTTTTTGACAAATAAATTGATTTCCACTTCGTTTCATTGTTTTGAAAAGTAAAGGGAGCAGAGCTCAAGGCTACTGATCACTGAAACTTTTGTTCTTTGGATGTGTCAAGGTTTTCCAAGGAGGTGAAAACTTCAGTGTTGGACAGAGGCAACTATTAAGTCTTGCTCGAGCACTTCTACGAAGATCAAAGATCCTTGTTCTTGATGAAGCAACAGCAGCTGTCGACATAAGAACTGATGCTTTAATACAGATAACCATTCAAGAAGAATTTAAATCGTGCACGATGTTCATAATTGCTTACCGGATAAATACAATTATTGATAGTGACCAGATTCTGGTTCTCAATGCTGGCCAGGTATCTTGCCCTAACCTTGTAACTTCCCTTGGCATCACTTGAAATTCTTTCTTCAGTTAACAAAGTTCAAATCTAAATGCTAGGAGTCGTTGTCTTTCATACATAGGTTGTTGAATATGATACTCCATATAAACTTCTCCAAAGTGAAAGAGGTGCTTTCTACAAAATGGTTCAGAGCACGGGGACTGCTAATGCTCAGTACTTGTGCAGTTTAGCGTTAAGAAAGAATGAAGAGAATAATTTCAAAAACGGAGGCGTGCACATCAATGAGCAAATGAGATGGCAATTATCTTCTCGGTGGAATGCTGCTACCCAATTTGCTCTTGCGGCTAATATTGCTTCTTCGGTAAAGGATCTGCGAGTATTCGAGTGTGAAGAAGGGAATAATATCTTCAAAAAAACAAAGGATGCAATAGTAACTTTGTCAGAAATTTTGGCGGGTAAACATGATTCCGCCATCAATGAGACTCTAGATCATTCCGACGTTGCAAGAGCATCATGGTGGTCATCTCTGTATAGAGTCGTCGAAGGTGATAATATTATAGTCCATAATGGTCCTTGCATTTCCTGCCTTTGTTATTAATGTTCATGTTCACTGTACATCGTTGAAGGTGATAATATCATATTCCATTTGGTTTCAAATTTTTATGGTTCGAGGTCTAGGTAGAATCAACGTTACTCATGCTCGGAGTTTTTTCCCCCTTTTTTACTATAAACTTTATTAGCTGATCCACATTAATGGCCTTCTTTCTTTCAGGTCTTGCTGAGATGACCCGGTTGTCAGTGAACGGATTCTACCAGCTTGAAAATGGTCTTGAATATTCATCAGAAATTTGGGATAATGCTGAAATGTAGCAGTACCTCAGATGTGAAAATCCGAACCAAGATTTTGTCCAAAGTCTACTACTCGAGGTGGTCAGAGACATTCAGGATCAGTCATTCCAACCAAACTTCATGATATTCTTGTACTCAATCCAGATTCCAACAGCTGAGGATTTTCCTAGAGCTGTAAATCATTTGGCGCTGGCAGCATTAATGGCGGTCCATAGCTGCAAAGGAGAGCCTCTGCAACTTCCGTCCTTGCTTTTTCATTATTCGAATTCGGCAAACAGAAACCCATGCCCAATAATGCAAGAAGGTGGTCATCCAAAAGCTTTTGAGCATTGTAAACAGTCAAATTTTCAAGTTTACTTGTAAGTACAATGATAATTTCTTTATCTATTAAAACTTTTAAAGTTTCTTTTTCCGATTGTAAAAATAAGAGTCATTTCAGAGGTAACTGGCTTAAGCATTTGAGATATATTCGAATCAAGAAATCTGTTCATTCCTATCAGCTACAAGGCATAAAATGGAACCCTTCAGTATGTGTGCCTGGAGCACTAACTACTGATATGCCAAGCTGACAGTTCATTTAGCCAAAAAAAAAAATTCAAAGTCAAAGAAAATTTTTCTTAAACCAACTGCACAATCACTTTCCATCATTTTCACCAGGTAGCTAAGATTACTCCAAGTACCGTATATAAACAAACCACCAGCCTTTATTCAAGTTGCAGGTTGCATGTGATCATGTCCCACTATTGAAGCACTGTTAAGAATGACCTCAAAGCTCTGAGCATAAGCGTTTGAATACACCATTAAAGCTTGAAAAATGTTGGGAAGGCTCGTGCTCAGGTTGTTCAAAATCATGGTTCGGGTGGTTTGAACAGATTTACTGTACTTGGCCTTCTGATCATCTACTACTCTCTTTAACGCCTCAACTTTAGCACGCCTAATTGATAAGGGGGTCTTAGAGGTCGAGGAAGAGTTCGCGTCTTCAGTAGAAAGGCCACCCTCGAACTTCATCTCAACTTCTGAAAGTGACGTAAGTTCCCTTTCCAATTTTCTTACTAGCTTATCAGAACCTTTACGCAGACTCACTTCTTTGTGCTGCTGCAAAATTATTTCATGAACAGCTGATAATAGACCCTTAATTGCCTCTGAGACCATCTGAAGAGAAATGGAGAAAAATAATTTTCAGGTCAATTGAGTGTTGCAAGATTCACTACTATCTTTAAAGAAACATATAGTAAACTAGTCATCAAGCAATTAATTTCCAGTGGGATAGGGTTATAAAAGTTCATAATTTCCAAACTAGCATGTATCACTCACATGTAAAAGCTCGTCCTCTACTCTATTTAAGGCACCATATTCTAGTAAAACCAGCACACATAATATCACTTCTCATGCACAAAACAGAAATTCATTATTCTATGAAGCTCGCATTTGCAGGGTCATCTTATGTAGGATCATTATTATATTTGCACCTCAAATGATTAAGTTTCTCCCAGTTGAAGATGATATAAATATGTAATATTTGTGCAGGGTGATTCTAACATAGTGGTCGGGTAGCCAAAGGTCCTTGGTAAGTCTGAGGGTGCCAATATCTATGAAGAAATTTCTTAGGCCTTGATTTGAAAAATGAATCTAGCCTACACAAAGAGGATACTAATGAAATACTTTCCCCGGCGAACAACTTAAGCTTTCATATAAGATAGTTGAGTATTTTGGAAGCTTCAAGCAATGGAAAAGCGTCATTTTTAGAGAAATCTTGTAACAATTTAGCTGGTGAAAATTTCTGAGATCTTCCAAGTTAATAAAACTGAAGAAGGTAAATGGAAGCACCTTATCAGGTAAATTTTCAAGTGCAAGCAACCATTCTTCAGCAAGGGCATGGGCATGCACCATTGATGAGTTAGCACATCCATCAACATCTTTAAGGCAGGAAGTCAGTTCAGTCCATTTGCAGAGAGCCCTTACATATTCTTGCTGATATTTTACAAGTTTGCCAAAGCTGCTGTACCAAGAAGTGACTTCTGTTTTTAGTTGAGCTGCAGCCTGCTGATGGTATTCGCTACTAAATTCTGTATTTTGCTGATTTGCTAAATGATTCAGCTGCTGAGATATATGATTCTGGACTTGATGACAATCATACATAGTTTGCCACAAATGCATCAAACTGAAACAAACAGAGAGAAAGTCATCACAGGGCACAACAGAAACCACCCAACTTGGAATCGTATTCAGATCAAGGCAATGATGTTCGAGTTTAGAGTAAACCTGCAGACATACCCTCACTAAAAGCTGACCCAACAGAGTTCAATTTCATAGATCACAGTCTTTCAGAGTGATGTATTGGTATTTTAATTTCTTCCTTGTTTATTTCACCCTAAAAAGGCTCAGGTTAACAAGTGACATGATTTTTGAGAGTCAGATCAAAACTACTACTAGCCTAAGATTATGTAGTTGCTAACTTCTAGTTTCTTTACAGCTCCAAGTATATCTGCCAGTGGACTGATCCAAATTGTACAACCTACCAAAAATTTATTTATTATTCAGTTATTTTGTTTCAATCATTGTCAATCTAAGTAATATATGATGTAAATGATGTACGACTTTAGTATCCCATGACTTTACCCAGTGGCTAGTGCAATCAGCTGAGGTTGGAGCTCCTCATGTATGAGTTTTATTATGGTTGAGTAAGACTGCCTAATTGATTGTTGCAGAGAACAGATGTGTGACTGCAAGTTATCAATAGCTGAACGGATTTTCTCGGACTTCACCAAATCATGATCTTCCTCTTGTTTATATAGCAATACCGCTTTTCTCTGAAGCTCCATCTTGGCATTCTCTTCCTCCTACAAGATATAATAATTTTGGTCAATAGAAGAATCATAAAAAAATGTACATAAAGGAAGATACTGTAAACATCAAAAGAACACCCAACGGAATCGTGATAGGATATCTAACTTCATCAAACTCTAGGCTATGTATGCTGTGCAATACTAGACTAAACATCTTCAAGCAGTCATCACACATCTAATTTTCAGAGTAATGCAAGAGCCAGTTTATGAAGGAATCAACCCGAGATTGCCGCATCAATGCAAAAAGTTATTACCTCCTCTTTAATCGCCTCCAGCCATTGCATATGAGATAGAGCGTAATATACAATGACAGAGTATACTATTATCTGGCTATGCGGGTATTTATTCAATTTAGAAAATATAATCACCTTTACTTCCTTATAGAGCTTCTGCTCCTCAGAATAAAGCTTTTGGAGGGTGATACAATGAGCCCCAGGCTTACATGGCTCGCCAGAGACATAGAACCCGACATCTTTCGTGGAGCGGAAGGATTTCGAAGACCAACTCCATGTCAGTGAGCTAAAGACTTTGGCTGAACTGCTTCTGATCCCTAAACATGTGCACTTGGTGTGAGCTTTAGTATTTCAAGCACAAGTGTTTTCTTGTGGTGGGTGGGTGGGTGTACATACATGCTCATTCGTGATATATAACAGATTGCAAAACAAAAATCAAATGTGGAATGGAAATCATGTAACCACATAAAGAATCAAGACTTTCATCCAGTAAATTAGATTGAGCAGAGTTTTACTGGCTTTTATTGATTATTGAGCCCAAATTGCAGGTAACCACCAAAAGTTACCTTCTTCCCTAAGCATGTAAGATACTGAATCAGCATTCTTCAGTTTGAGTTTATTTAGGACAGAAATAGAATAAGACATCGAGTGCAGCTTCATCTTATGGGGCATTTGGTAAATCACATTAGATACTCCACGCGCAACAAAATATGTTTATGTGCCTCTTATAAACAAGCTTCATACAAATGCAGTAAGCATTTGTGTTAGGCATATTTTCTCATCTCTCCTTGCTGCAGCCTTCAAATATATCAATTCACTCAACCCCAATATAACTTAGTCAGGAACCAAGGAACAATTTATAAGAACCAAGGCGTAAACAAATAGTAAATAATAATAATGACAAAGCAGCTATGAAGCATAATAAAAGTACAAACTGGGGATGGGTGTGAACTTGAAAATTGTGATTGCATTGGACTTCACTTCAATAAGCCAGAAGTTGATATTTAGGCCAATTTTAGTCAAAAAATTTACTGAGGTTCCAGAACATACTAATTAAAGTGACTTGATAAGAGACACACACAACAATGGGGAGCTCTTAATCTTTAGTCACCCAACCAGAAGAAGAAGCCCATCGCCAAATGTATGTACAAAGCCATGATGTCCGGTACTATCTAGTGCTCCAAACAAAACATAATATATGACGGCAGTGAATGAAGTAGCATAAATATGACTCTTGTTCAAATTAATAAGGAAGAAGAATTACTCTTGCTCTCTTTGATGCTACGGAAAAGGAATGTGTCGCCCATGCTGATATCTATGAACACAGCAATTTTCTTCACTTCACCTGATGCTTTCACAAAGTAGTCATCCAACTCCTTAACAATAGCTGTCAAGGTCCTCTTATTCTGCCAAATTACCATAGCCTTATCTGCAGTATCCTTAGAATGCCAGCTAGTCATTGATGAAGTGTCATCAACCAGTTCAACCATCTGCTGCTTCCTGGGAAGCTTAACAACTTTACCGGGGGCAACAGCAGCCTCATCATCTTCTTCCACAAATTCAGAATTTGCCTCTTCCCAATTTTCATACTCAACCTGCTCCACAGTTTCAACTTTTTTCAAACATTCAAGTGGTGAAGAATCAAAAGGATCCCAATAGTCCCACGGAGAATTAGGAACAGGAGGTGGTGGTGGAATGTGACTGTCATTCTCATTGACTTCTTCTATTTCCCCTTGTGCAACTTGAGCCTTCGGCTCATTATCTTCAAATTTCCTCAAATCAGGACTGAAAGCAGGGGGAGGTGGAGGAGAAGGTGGCAAAGGGGTTGGGGGAGAAGGAGGCAGATGCCTGGACAGGAGTGGGGTCCTCAAGTTCCAGTGATTCAGATTCAGTAAACTGCCTGAGGGTAACTCCAGTATTTTTCAATGATCTCAAGTAAGCCAACTGCGCATTGGCAAACTCTTCCCGATATCTTAACAACTGTTTCATGAGCACTTTCCTCTCTTTGCAAACTGTCACTCTCTCTTCTTTTTCACTTCTTGATGCAACGCAACCCATCTCTCCAAATGGTGATGCCAGTAAGGAAAAAATCAAATGCAAGCAGAATTTGGTCCAATCTTACAACCTAAGTCTTTAACATTTCTGGTAAAAACGAATAGATTGTAACATCACGTTTCCCCGGAACTAAAGACAGTACAATTATCCTCTTAATACTCAAAGTACTCTTCTTGTTCAACATAATCAAATGTGTGACCTGCATGGCATAAATGATCCCAAAAAGTAAAAAATAAAAAAATAACAAGTTAAAATGCTGAAATTCTGATAAATCTCATTGACTGTTTTATAGAAAACATGCATACCAATACGATTCAGTAACCCAGAAGAAGACTAAAGACCAATACCAAAATTCTCTCTGCCCAAAAATCTACAAGAGTTGAATATCCAGCAAAAAAATTGTCAAAAAATCCTCAGATACTGTGTCAAATTGTTCCAAAATTCTCCAGATTCAACAAACCGTACAACAAAACTCCATGTGTTAAAATCACTTTCTTATCAAATTGTCAAGGGCATTGCATTCAACGGCTTCAATACACATAACATTATCACTGAAGTAATGTACTAATAATGATATTGAACCCTTCACGGTCTGAAAAGCAAAGAAAAGGAGCACCTTGGGCTAGCAATTTTTAGTAGGCAAATAATAAGAACTTTTTCATTTTTTCTTTTTGTGAGAAAGGCTACCGCGTTCACTGGAAATATATTTCTCGGTTCTGAAAAATAATGACAAGAAACTATTATATACTGACACCCAAGCTGTCAGATAAATCACAAACAGAGGTTACAATAATTCCCAGAAAGAAATTTTAAAAAAAAAATGTGAAGAGAATAACCAGGTAACAAAATCAAAATGCATAGAAGAAAAGAATATAGAATGAAGAAATACGGACTCTGGTCACGTCGGGTGGGGCTCCTCTGTTCATGCAATGGAAAGAACATTAAGGAAATTCATCAGAGAGAAGGGGAAAGTGAGGAGAACAGGGGACAAGCTCGAGTCCCAAGTAATAAGCATCCAAAGCTCTGCAAGAAAGATATGTTTTTTTCCTCTTCTTTTTTCACAAGCAAAGAATGAAATTATCAATTCTTTTTCTTTATTATACGAGGAGACAAACGTTTTAAAGTTTCTTGTAAAGTTAAAACGCCTTTTGAAAAGCATTAATATTCATTCATTCAGCAGCGATTTGCATTATTTAGTAGCGATTTGAATCTCTTTAGTCTTTATTCACAATGAATCATAATAAGAAATTATAATGAAGTGAAATAAGTGATGTAGATATAATGAAAGTTTGAAATTTGTAGCTATAAATCAGTAAATCAGTAGTAGGTGAAATTATAATGTATTTTGAAAAAGAAAATCAAACACCCACTTATTATTATCACCAAATAAAAGAAAATACTCTCTCCGTCCTCTTCCATCTTCTTTTCCCAAATTATTATAATCTAATTTTCTAATTAGTTTCTTAATTTTATATACATATTATTATCAATATTATTATTATTATTATTGAAAGCTCATTATTATTTATTATGCATGACAATCAATAATAGAAAATAGTTAAAGTGAAATATTAAATATGTTTGTAAATTGTTCTTTTTCTATCACATTATTCCAATATGTGCGAAAAAATAAGAGGGGACCATTTTCGTGGGATATATACAAGATTTTTATATATTTTATCCTCCACAAGACATCAGTCGTCTCTAGATAATAATTCAATGTACTTGAAGGTTTGAATATTCAAATTGTATTCCCCCATACTATGTTTATTATGAAGGAGTTCCTTTACAAAACCTCCCTGAGGTTTTGTTTATATATTGTGTGGGTGCAAACTTTGTATATTTTAAATATATATGACTTGTATGAAATACACATGACTCGTATCTATACATATCATACGAGGTGGGAGGTCTTGTTACAAAACTTTCGGGAGAGTTTTGAAAATTTTCTTATTATTAAGATGTTAGATTTAATTATTATTATTATAATTATAATTATTACCAAGACCAATGTGGTTTGATGGCATTTGAGGCTTCCCACACCTTCCGCTAGAGTTCAATTCTCTTCCTCTACAATCTTTATAATATTCAAAAAATTTATTATTGTTATTATTTGTTTATTTTATTCTTCAAGAATAATATATAAATTGTTAATAAAGAGTTAATTTGACTTTAGGACATAAGGAAGTTGCAAAGGGATACCAACAATTAAAAATAAAGAAAGAAGAACGACAAACTGTAAAGAGTAAAGAAATTTGAGAGGACAGAGAGGACAGTAGTCATCAGACCAGCCTCAGTGGACCTAACATCATTTTAGCATAATCTTCTACTTAATTAAAAAGCATTGTTCGTGTAATTGACTGAAATGCACACAAGGGAAAAAATGGGGGGGGGGGGGAAAAAGGAAAAAGGAGAGAAGAAAAATTAAAAATCGTGTCACTCTACACAGTCCATGCAAGTGGGCATGATCTACCTTTACTTGGTCACTTTTCCACCATTGATTATTTGGCCTTTAACTTTTGCCAAAAAGCTTCCAAACGTGCTTATAATTAGCGGGGGGGAGTCGTGGGGGAGAAGGAAGACGAAAAAGGAGGTCTGAGGAAGAAATTAATACTCGGAGTTAGCTAGTTTGAGATGTATTTTGTAAAACGAAAAGCAGTTTCCGAGATTCAAAAATTGGAATATATTTGAATAATCATTTATATATATATATATATATATATATTTATATTTATTTATTTATTTATTTTTCCAGCCCTTTTCCACTTTCTAATTCTGTCAAAATGTCTTTTTTCCCCTTTTCTTTTCCCCTTTTTTCCCTGTCCTTTTTTTCACTTTTTAATTCCGTCAAATTGCCTTCTTTTTCCTTTTCTTTTCCCCTTTTT